>DWON01000785.1:0-29172 GCA_018251015.1 Phocides pigmalion okeechobee
CATGGTGTAATAAGCCTACATTTTTCGTGAATATATATGTATATTGTATATTATATATGTGTAAATGCATATTTCAAATATTTACTGAATGGTTGGTACATTTAGATATTTCAAAAGAGGCAAGCTATACTACATTTACCCAAATATATTACTCTAAAATAAATGATGAATATTGAACAGAATCGAGTCGGTTAAGAAGGAAGACAAGGGAATGTACCAATGCTTCATCAGGAACGACCAAGAGAGTGCCGGAGCCAGCGCTGAACTGAAACTTGGAGGACGATGTATGTACCTTGTTCTGTACAATACATAAAAAGACTAACTTAAAATGTAGATCAAAAACTCTTGAATTAAGTTAATTAAGTTAAACTCAATGACGTTAATGTTAACATTTGCAGAAGTGCGAAATAAACCATTCCCAGGCACTTTATAACAAATAAAAAACAAAATTCTATATCCAGTTAAACTGTTTCAGTTTAAATAAATGATTTTAACTCTTGATATGTTTCCTATAAACTGCCTACCAAATTAATAAAAAACTTTATAAGATCCCTTCCGTTCACTCACACGCCTGCGACATTCAGAGCGATAAATAACGTTTTATCTTTAAATAGCACATTGCATCTATTTACTGAGACTACTCGAATTTTTAGAAACGATTTTCTATGCTGGCCATACTTGCGTTGCAGTACTTATGCCTTAAAATCAGGGCGGCACAGTTATAAAACGCGTACAATTACTTCTATTAAAGGCAAACTTCACTCATTTCAGTCGAGCCACCCCAGATCCGACACACTTTCGGAGAGCAGACCTTACGCTCTGGACCTTCCCTGCGACTCAAGTGCGTAGCGTCCGGCAACCCCACCCCCGACATCGCGTGGCTGCTCGACGGCGACAAGCTCTCCTCCGGCGAACGCCTGCAGATCGGACAATTCGTCACCGCCGACGGAAACGTGGAATCGCACCTCAACATCTCCTCTGTACAGACCAACGATGGCGGACTTTACTCATGCATCGCATCCAGCAAGGTGAGTTCCGGCTGAATATGACTTTCCTTATGTTAGTGGCTGTAGATTAAATAGTAATAATACGTCGACTTCAAGTCGCACCAACACCAAATAGAGTTAGCCGTCGCTACATGTACAAAGGATGACCTTTGTATAACTCTATCTGTGCGTTGTATTTGGTAATGGAAGTTGCACTTGATTATTGTAAAATCGATATAGAAAACGGGTATCCAAACCATATAATGGTAAGTAATAACTACTTACCAAGGAAACCTGTACCTATTTTCACGTAGAATAGGAGCGCACCAGGAATCAATTACACATAAGTTGTTACGCGTGAAGAGGAAATGTTTCAATAATCGCCAACCACACTTTTCCATTCCCTGAATCGGTATAGGAAATTTGTAGTAAACTGAGCAATAGCAAAGGGATAGGGGTGCACAGAAAAGACAATATATAACCTATAATTATTTCAAAGAGATAATATTCGCGTTACAGGTAGGCAGCGCGTCGCACTCCGCTCGCGTGAACGTATACGGCATGCCCTACGTGCGCGCCATGAAGAAGCGCCCCGTCGTCGCCGGAGACACCCTCATCGCGCACTGCCCCGTCGCCGGCTACCCTATCGACTCCATTGTCTGGGAACGAGATGGACGGTCAGTTACTTCTTATTTTAATATATGCACTTTTGACTGCAGCGCTCATCGAGTCAGAATTGCGGAAGGCTGCACTAACCTGGAGCTCTTTTCTCTAGACTTGAGATGCACCGACAATTTACACAAATATTGTATTTTTAGTATCGAATACACAGACGTAATGCCCCCTTTCAGTGTTGTAGCGCCCACGTAAACAAAACACTTGTGTTCCCCCGTAATCCATAAGGATTTGTACGTACAACACAGGCGTGTACAAGCCATAAGCGTGTTGTGCCAAGTAATACGTAGAAGTGTTGTACGCCAAAGGGAAAGTTTTAATATTACGTTACAAATTTATAAGAAATCAAATCACTTTCAAGTAGCGATCGTGATTAAAAAAAAGAGTAAAGTAACGACCTATTGTTAAACGAATTCAAAGAACACTAAATCAGTTCGAGTACTACATATTAAGGAAGATATGTATACAGTAATGAATCCCAAAAGGTTAATGTGTTTATTATGAAGACACATAGTATGATAATTGCGGTGTGATAAAATCCTCTATACTCCTTGCAATCAGCGACTAACGATGTGATCAAGTTGTTCTATGCATCAGATATTATAAGCAACGCAATATAATCTGTTATGAAATCGCTACCAAGACCACACGACATATTGTAAACTTTGTTATGAAATAAAGATTATTATTAATATTATATGACTTACTATAAGTTAACATGTTTACAAATCCAATTCCAGTGTCCTGCCGATCAACCGCAAACAGAAGGTGTTCCCCAACGGCACCCTCGTGATCGAGAACGTGGAGCGCATCAGCGACCAGGCGACGTACACGTGCGTGGCCAAGAACTCGCAGGGCTACAGCGCGCGCGGCACCCTCGAGCTGCAGGTCATGGGTGAGTGCGGCCGCCACGCGCGCCTCATCTACTTCTTACTTCATCGTTGAACTCGTAATTTTAATTAAGTAATCTGAACACTTAGATATATACACTCGTAATTTTATGATTATAATAAATACTCTGTCAATTTCACTTTACTAAATAAAAATCTCGATATTTGACAAGTTTAATAAATAAATACATGATGACTTTGATGAATTAACTAGTAATTCTTTATCGATAAATTTGATATCCAATATTTGTAGAAAAATACTTTGTAAAATATTTTTTTTTATGAAAGTAACATTTGTATTATAAATACAATGATGATATTACGAGTTCAATGTTAACTTAAGTGTAAATAAGGTATCGTGAGTGAAATTAACAGGCCAGTGTCATTATCAGAGTAAATGCCAGTAACGATGGTAAACCGTGAGGTACAGTAATGATTGTACCATTGGTGGTGCTATTAATATCCAAAAGTAAGTGCTGAAATACAACATTTCAACAAATATTTTTCTTTCTTTTCTTATTGAGATCTCACTTAAGATGGATAATTAAAAATATAGTAATTCATTATTATATGTAATTTCATTCACGATCTTTACATAAAGAGAAATTTAAGTTTATAGCGCATAAGTACAAAGAGTTTTTACTTACTGCTTAATATAATAATATAAATTTTATCAATTCTGTGATACATTACGTACTGCGAAGTTATTTTTAGATGCTTGACGATTTTTAATCATAAAATTGAATATTTTGTAAACATAATATAAAAAATGTTGAAAGGATATCGAAACGGATGCATACTATCGTAATTGTTAAAAACTTTTGAGTTTCTTTTAAATTTAATATTCATCAAAGCAGTAAGTGATATCGCTGAGGATAATAATATCACAAATTAAAATACTTTAAGATAATAAAGAATACTCTTCCTTTTGTAATTGATTGGTTTTTAAAATTGGCCTTAATTATGACTCAGCGGCTCTTTAAATTTAAATGTCATAGGATGTTAATAATCTTTTAATTAAAGAAAATATTGTTTGTATTTACAAAAAATCATCATTTGTTCCGTGCGACTCAATTTGTTAAAAGTTTGATGAATAATAAAAATCCTATGACATTTCATTATTTAAATATGAATTTATCTAATACATGTTTTCTTACAGATTTTCTACTTTACCATGTACTTGAACTGTGTTGTTGAAATACTGTATATTTCATATCTAAATTTTAAATCAAAGGTATTTAGGCCACAAAATAAATAGTAGAAATTTATGCCCGCCAAAGCTACTTCGTTTGCCACACACGCCCCTGACTTAATTAACTGTGGAGTCTGTACGCAGTGCCTCCTCAAATATTACCCTTCGAATTCGGCGAGGAACCTGCCAACGCAGGAGATCTGGCCTCCATATCTTGCGCGGTGAGCAAAGGCGATCAACCCCTAAACATTTCCTGGGTTTTCAACGGACAACTCGTGCCAAAAAATAACGAATTAGGAATCGTCATAACGAACATCAACAAAAAAACGTCCATACTAAACATCGATTCAGTGAGTGGAATACACAGGGGCTCGTATTATTGTGTGGCGACGAACCCGGCTGGCTCCGCTAACCACAGCGCTGTACTCGAAGTCAACGGTACACGACCCAAATAACAACCGCTTGCTTTTCTTTCGCTTCACTAGTGTAGCTCCAACATCCCGTTGATATCCCGTCTTTAATATGTTCTATCACGAATTCGCCTCAGTCCCGCCGCAAATAACTCCATTCGAATTCGGAGAGGAAATACTTAACGAGGGTGAGACGGCCTCGGTGTCGTGCGTGATGAGCAAGGGCGACTTGCCCGTCTCCTTCGAGTGGCGCATCAACGGGGAGGAGATCCGGCCGCGCAACTCGCTCGGCATCGTGCTCACCACCATTAGCAAAAAGACCTCCATCTTAAATATCGAAGCCGTCAGCTCCATCCACAGAGGCTCATACACTTGCACGCTCAGAAACGACGCCGGCGAGACCAATCACACGACTGTTCTTAGTGTTAACGGTTCGCTTTATCCTATATTAGTTTTGTTTATTTTTTAATCGTTAACGCTTTTCACCAAACGCAGTTCCTCCTCAAATCTTACCCTTCGAGTTCGGCGATGAGCCCGCCAACGCTGGTGACACCGCCTCCGTCCAATGCGTCATGAACAAGGGCGATTTGCCGGCCAATTTCTCGTGGAGTTTAAACGGCAGGAAAATATCTCAGGGCAACACGCTGGGCATTGCCATCGGAAGCATGAGCCGAAAGATGTCAATTCTTAACATTGATTCCGTAAACGGAACGCACCGTGGGACTTACGTTTGTCACGTGGAAAACATTGCCGGACAAGTGAATCACAGCGCTGCATTGGAAGTTAATGGTCCTTGTTGTCATGTTTCTTTGTAGACTTTAGAAAAGTTAGCCGATATGTTTGCATATTAAAATAGCTTCCCTTAACAGTTTTACCCCAAATCCATCCCTTCACCTTCGGCGACGAGCCGGCCAATGCAGGCGACACGGTCGGAGTTCAGTGTATGGTAGCCAAAGGTGACGCTCCGATAACCATTACGTGGCACTTGAATGGAAGAGACGTTAGGGAGATTTCAGGAGTAACGGTGACTAAGATCGGTCACAAGTCCAGCAGTCTCTCCATAGATTCCGTATCTTTTATACATACCGGAGTCTATACTTGCCTCGCCACCAATCAGGCCGGTCATGCAAATTATTCCTCCGAACTGACGGTGAACGGTAAAGCTTCGTTTTAATTATTGTAAACTGAAGCTTGCTTTCGTTTTACATTTTGGCATTTCCTTTCCGTTTTCCCCTTCCCCTAAGCAATAGTGTGGAGACAAGAAAGTTATACATCGTCTTATAAAAAATATTAGGCAATATTTTGTTACGATTGTTATCCTTTTATTCAATAACTTTCGCAAATTCCTCAATTAATTCCTGGTCGATTATAGTTGTACCGCAGGTAACCCCCTTTGATTTCGGAGAAGAAATACTTAATGCCGGCGATACAGTCTCGCTGACGTGCACAGTAGGGAAAGGAGATTTGCCTTTGAAAATTCATTGGCAACTCAATGATGTAATTTTGAACTCGGGAAATGGTATAATGATAAACAGAAACGGGAAAAGAATATCCATGTTGAGTATTGAAAATGTTCAGCACGAACACATCGGCAATTACACTTGCATTGCGGAAAATCAAGCCGGCCTCAGTAGCCACAGCGCGGTGCTCAGCGTAAATGGTACCGTTTGGAGTGCTATGTTATTATTTAGTTGGCTTTATTTGCACATTGTTTATTTTATAGCTTTATATTTTTCCAATATTCACATTGTTCTGTTGACAATAAACCTTGTATGTTTTAATTTCACGTAAAACCTTAACCGTCCCTTTTAAATTCAACTTATAAGAAGGTCGTCGAAACCCATATTTTTATAGAAAAACACAGAAAAAATATTATATTAAAGTGCGTGTGTGGCAGCGATATCCGTAATTCCAGTACAAAACAGATTAGTATATTCATTACTTTCTAAAGTATTTTTTATCGTTTAGTTGCGCCGCAAATTATGCCTTTCGATTTTGGAACTGATCCTGTCAATGATCAAGAAATGGTAGTTGTCATATGTACTGCCAGCAAGGGCGACTTCCCGTTGTCAATACATTGGTACTTTAATGGAAAACCGGTAATGTCTGGCATCAATGGCGTCATGCTCACGAATGCTAAGCGGACTAGCCAACTCACAATAGAATCCGTGACGCATATCAACCAGGGGAATTATACATGCACTGTTAAAAACCCAGCTGGTGAAGTGAACCATACGGCAGAACTCTATGTTAATGGTATTTGGTCTACACATCGTTTATTTTTTCCTCTTGTCGCAAGTTTTTTTTAATAAGTATCGTCGTTTTAAGTGTTTATTTGCTTACACCTCTTGCTACAGTCCCACCGCAAATAACATCATTTGAATTCGGAGAAGAACCCGTAAACGCCCAAGAAATGGTTTTGGTCACATGTGCAGTCAGTAAGGGCGACCAGCCTTTAAAAATAGAATGGTACTTCAATGGAAATAAAGTTAAATCTGGTGATATAGGAATATCACTTTTAAACACGAAACGTGCAAGTCAACTGAGTATCGAGTCCGTTAGCCATCAAAACCAAGGAAATTATACTTGCGTTGTAAGAAATCAAGCAGGTTCCATGAATCACACTGCTCAGCTATATGTCAACGGTACATCCTTCCAGTAGATCCACTGCTTAGTAGTTTAGAACTATTCATGTGCCTTGTGTTATTAACCTTTAATCCTGTCCTTGGTAACTTTGGCGGGTCATAAAATTACTTCCTAATATAAATCAAATAAAACATTTTTTTTACGTAGGTATTCAGACTCTATATTAAGCGATGAGTAAACGTTAATTTCAGTGGCACCAGTTATAGCTCCTTTTGAATTCGACGAATCGGTATTTTATGGTGAAGGAGTACAAGTAATGTGCACTATTCCAAAGGGAGACAAACCCTTAACTGTCAAGTGGAGTTTCAGTGGAGGAGATGTGAGTTTACTTGCTGGGTTGAACATAATGAATGTTGGGGACAGGGGCTCAGTTCTCATAATACCTACTGTCACAGAAAAGCATTCTGGCAATTATACGTGCACCGCCTCCAATGTTGTCGCCAGAGATAGCCACTCCGCAACGCTCAATGTGAAGGGTATACGCTCACGGTTGAATAGTGTCCGCTTTTCATGTTTGTGTTATTTCCCAACTGAACCCTCTGTAAAAATTACAATTTACTACTTAATGACATGCAATTCTTGCAGTTGCCCCCATTATATCCTCTTTTGAATTCGATGAAGCTGTATTTTATGGAGAAAGCATTCAAGTAATGTGTCATATCCAAAAAGGAGATATGCCAATTAAACTTACATGGTCCTTCCGCGATCGACCTATCGAAATTAATGACGCCGTAATAATCACAAAAATGGGAGACAGAAGCTCAATACTCGCTATCCCATCAGTAACAGAAAAGCATTCAGGAAATTATACGTGTTCAGCTTCAAATATTGTAGCCAGCACAAATCACACGGCTACGCTAAACGTTCAGGGTACACTTAAATGCATATTTTTGTTTCATACTTTTCGTTTACTTTTTTTTGCTTTCCTTCACCAGTTCCTCCACACATCGTCCCCTTTGAGGCCGAGGAGCCAGTTTTTGCTGGGGAATCGGTACAATTGACTTGCCACGTGTCCAAAGGCGACGTGCCTCTTACTATTACGTGGAGTTTTCACGGAGAGGAGCTATCTTCTCACCAAGGAATTACAACAACGAAGATTGGCCAGCGGACGTCCTTGTTAACAATTTCTATTGCAACTGCCAGCCACAGCGGCGAATACTCGTGCCACGCTGGCAACCACGCCGGGCTGGCCGTCCACTCTACCTTTGTCAATGTTCATGGTATCTCCCGTACCCCCTTCATATCCCATGCCTCTGCCGCACGCTGCACGCTTGCCTCAGTAATAATTTGGGCTTTCTGAATTAACAGTATTGCCATACATCGTACCCTTTGAAGCGGACGAATCAGTATTCGCCGGTGAAACAGTCCAGCTCAACTGCCATGTATCAAAAGGCGACCTACCTCTCGATATCAAGTGGTCCTTCCATGGATATGAAAATACATCATCACATCTTGGCATAATGACTACCAAAATGACTTCTCGTACCTCATTTCTTTCAATCGCCGCGGCTACCGCTGCTCACAGTGGCAATTACACCTGCATTGCCAAGAACAGTGCCGGAACCACTAACCATTCCACTGTCCTTAATGTTCATGGTCAGTTTCATTTACTCGTTATATCATAAATCACCGTATTTTATGTTCGTCATTGTCTTTCGGTGCTAAGGATATGTTGGCGGAATTAGCATGAGTTCCGCTTGCATATCTACAAGCAACGTAAGCTTATTTCTTTTGTTTGTTTTTAATCCTTTCGTACGATTCATTTGTTTAATGCAGTTACACCGAACATATTGCCATTCGACGTCGATCAAGCCTTGTTTTCGGGAGAATCCGTGCAAATGATGTGCCATATATCGAAGGGAGATGTTCCTTTGGAAATAAACTGGGAATTTAACGGGAACTTACTATCGCGTGAGCTAGGCACATTCTCGAAGGTGGGCGAACGGTCTTCAGTGTTGGTGTTACCGTCGGTCACCGGCGCCCACAGCGGAAACTACACATGCATAGCCAAAAATCGCGCCGGCGTAGCTTCTTACACTACTGTTCTTAAAGTTATTGGTATATACACTATTCTGTTAGGTCTTACTTGCAATTATTACCATTAATATCTTGTAGAATCCTACATTGTTATTACCTTTGCTTTATTTTGTTTTGTCAAGTGGTTCCATACATTATCCCGTTTGAAGTAGAAGAATCCATTTTCGCTGGGGAGTCTGTACACCTTACATGCCACGTGTCGAAAGGAGATCGACCTCTTCAAATATCCTGGAGCTTTCAGGGAACTGAGATTCCTTATCATAACAATATGGGTATAACAACTACAAAGCTAGGGGAAAAAGCATCTGTTCTTAGCATACCGACAGCAATGGGTCAACACAGCGGCAACTACTCATGTACTGCCAGTAACCGCGCAGGCCGCACTCATCACTCTGCACTCGTCAACATTCACGGTATTCGATGCGCCCCTTCGTCAATTAGAAATTTATAACAATACTTTTAGATCTATGGCCTCCATAGAAATATTGTGCACGTTTAGATTGATTGTTAGAATTATTTTTCGTTTTTAATCAGTTCTACCCCATATACTGCCTTTCGAGATCGAAGAATCGATATACTACGGGGAATCTGTCCAAATGACATGTCATGCCAGCAAAGGAGATCGGCCAATGTCCGTTTCTTGGACATTTGAAGGAGAAGACGTATCGACCCACACTGGAATTAAAACGATGAAGATAGCTGAACAGACATCTTTCTTAACTATCGCTTCGGTTACGGGTGCCCACAGTGGCAATTACACGTGTATAGCAAGAAATAAAGCTGGGGAAGACAGATACTCTACCACTCTTCATGTTAAGGGTATATCTAGTCACATATATACAGCTTGTTCATATTTTATATCACTAACATTATACCAATTTTCTTTGCTAGTTATCCCCCACATCAAACCATTTGAATTGGACGAAGCCGTATTCTCTGGAGAATCTGTACACCTTGATTGTTACGTACCTAGAGGGGACCTACCGCTTCATATCTCTTGGAGCTTTCAAGGCGAAACTGTTACAAGGAAAATGGGTGTAACCACTACAAAATTAAGTGAACGTGTCTCCGTATTAGACATTCCGATGGCTTCAGGATCTAATAGTGGCAATTATACATGTACAGCGATGAATAAGGCTGGAACCGTAAATCACACGGCTACACTCAACGTTATTGGTACCGTAACCTATTAACCGGATGATGCTTGCTTTCTGTTTAGTTCCTCCTGTGGTCCAACAATTCTCGTTCGGAGAAGTCGCTATAAATTCTGGACAAGTCATAACTGCAGCTTGTTCGGTAATTGAAGGCGATCACCCATTACATCTTCGGTGGCTTTTTGACGACGAACCTATTAAACCGAGATCCGGAGTGACCGTGTTTAATATAGGCGAAAGAAGTGCTATCCTTAGTATCGGTTCAGTATCGCACACGCATGCCGGAAACTACACCTGTGTCGCAGAAAACGAAGCCGGGACCCATTCTCACACTTCCTCCTTAATTATTAATGGTGCTTAATTTAGGCGATTTACGCTAATACTATGTAAATTATATTTACATTTTTACGTAGTTCATATAAAATTTTGTTTAATATTATTTAAACATCATTCTTTTATGTACCGATCTTTCCAGTCCCCCCAAACATTCTGCCGTTCGCGTTCGGCGAAAAACCAGCAAACGTTGGAGAATATTTACAGGCGTCGTGTACTGTAAATCTCGGTGATCTTCCGCTTACAATCACTTGGATGTTTAATGGGCACTTAATATCGCAAAGAAACGCTGACTATTCAATGAGTAACTCTAAAAGAAGTAGCTTACTTATAATTGAGTCTGTCGACGCAAAACACGCTGGTTCTTATACGTGCGTCGGTGAAAATCGTGCAGGACGATCAACATACTCTTCGGACTTAGTAGTCTACGGTTAGTCGTTATATAGATGGTAGAATCATATTATTTTATCATTTAGAAAATATTTGTTTCAGTTCCTCCCAAGATAGCACCTTTCGCTTCCGGTCCGGAACCGGCATTTCTAGGCGACTATATTGCGCTCCAATGCATAATAACACATGGCGATCTACCTGTCAGTATTGATTGGACTATAAATAATAAGTCTGTAAGCACTGTCCCCGGAGCACGAGTTAGTAACATCGACAGAAGAAGCAGCGTGCTCACTATTGAGTCAGTAGACGCGAAACACGCGGGAGTTTATAACTGTACAGCGAGCAACGCCGGCGGTGTCGTTTCCCATTCCACCGAACTGGTAGTAAAGGGTGCGATATGATACAGATATTATCATTTTCGCTTCCAATTTCATATTATATCTGTTGTAACATGGTTTTACGCTTCATAAAAGTTTTATTGTCCCAGTTCCGCCCCTGATAGTGCCGTTCAGTTTCGGGGAGGTGCCTTCAAATCCTGGTGACGCCGTATTAGTCAACTGCGTCGCCACCAAGGGGGACTTGCCGCTCGATATATCATGGACGTTCAGCAGCGAAACCATAGACTCGAGTCTCCATCGAGATATCATGACGACGCCGCTAAGCCCTCGTGCGTCCGTCCTCACAATCAATTCTGTGAGCGCCAACCACCAGGGGAACTACACGTGTATTGTACAAAACGCAGCAGGCCGTGCCGAGCATGTTGCGACCCTCGTCGTCAATGGCACGTTATTCTTATAATGTAATGAAAAATAATACATAATATCGGGGACTAACATCACTACGTAGCACCGAAGGCGACTCAACCGATTCACGCTCACCACTTTCCTTTACTCTCACTAGTCGCTAACATCGCTTGCCGACGATCGATTTAACCCCATTTTCTGGTTGTTTCCAGTACTACCTCGCATAGTTCCGTTTTCGTTTGAAACCCCGCTGTATGCGGGCCAGGCGACTCAGGTCACTTGTCTGATTTCGGAAGGCGATCTACCCCTCGACATTCAGTGGTACTTCGAAGGGCAACCTTTGAAGGCGAAAGCCGGCGTCACGGCAACCAAAATGGCGCCTAGGGCGTTATGGCTCATGATCGATCCGGCGGGGTGGTCGCACAGCGGAACATACGTTTGTCTCGCGCGCAATGCCGCCGGTTTCTCCAACTATTCCGCCTCATTAGAAGTACACGGTACCTATTAACGCACAAATGTAACCTATAATCCTAGCACGGACGAGCTTTGCGTAGATTCAATATTGTGAGCTTAAAATCCGGAACTTGAACTATTGACAACGACAAGATATTATTGTTACACCAAAATTTATCTAGAAAAATTAGAATCGTAGTTCTTACCCATGAATCAGTATCATATTATACTCGTATCATTTAACAGTAAATACGGTAATGCATTGTGTCAGTAACAGGGGAGGATTGTTATTAGTGAATGTCGTTCGTAGGAACCGGCTGCGGCTATCATCGACGAAACCATTTCTTCTTCTCTCCCTCCTCGCATCACCCTCCGACTCCCTCCCTCTCCCGGGATCCCGTCTGTATTTATGTTCGTTTAATAATTTGCATAATGCCTTATTTTGCGTGCTTGAAGCTTGCCTTACTAACAAGCTTGTTGAGATAATGTTGTTCTGTATATATAAAAAATATTTTTGTTACTTGTAAATGTTACTATTAGATTAAAAGTTTATCAACATTATCAAAACTGGTTTTGGTGTAGGGACAACATATGTGCATTCCCAGCTTTCCGCTTTGTATGGTTTTGTTTTTTTTTATAATTTTGACCTTTATTTTTTTATTTTGTAGCTAGACGTGCTTCAACATTTTTGTTGCAAAATATTAAGATATAAATATGAAAGCTTCTATAGCGTTGGCTTTGCCGATCATGTGTTATGTCATATATATTTAAATGTGTAATTCTCCATAATCATGTAAATCAATATATTCTATATTATTCTTGTATCCATTGAACAATAGATTCATTCATTATGCTATACATATGTCATCAACGTTATAGGAGCTTATCAAATTAATTGAACTGTAATTAATGACAAAAAAAAAATGTTTTTCTACTTAACACTTTCCTTGCGGCGTACAACATTGCAGTGTATTGCGCAGTGCGATGCGCTTAAGTCTTGTACACACCTGTGTTGCACGTACAAATCTGTATGAATTACGGGCGAACAAAAGTGCTGTTTCCGTCAGCACTTCAAGACTGTGTATTCGTAAATGATATAAAGATGTTAAAAATACAATATGTCAGTGAACTATCGACGCATTTTCGGTCTAGAGATATAAGCTCCAGCTTAGTGCCGCTTCCCGCAACGTTCGCCCGATCTTAAATATGAGGGCCGCAGCAAAGTGTTAAAACATTATTTTGCCAACGAATAATTAAAATTATAGTTCAATTAGACTGTATTTGTAAATAAAAAAGGATAATATTATGGTCATGAAGTGCCTTTTAATGAATAGCCACAAGCATATCAATTTAATGTTGAATTGCAAACTTGTTTTGAATTGTAATAATTAGAAATAATTATTGTAAAAATATTTGATTAATAAATTAATGTTTGTCATTATTAAATGTATATAATATTATCCTTACATAATATTTAAGGTTATACATTACAGTCACTGTTACTTGCTATATTTAACACTGATATTGAAACAAAAGATAAAATATTTGACTGAAACAGTGTTAAAAATTAATGAAAATCTCCATACAATCAAAACCTACTGAACTGATTTGATGATTATATCAAATTTTATCGTATGGAGCTAAATACAATTCTTTCCAGAACGACCCGCTCGCTGTAAGCGATTTTAGTGTTCACACGTACTTAGTACATTTCAAAAATTATTTAATATTTATTTATAACATGTATTTTATATTTTATAGCATATTTCACAGTATGCCACACTTATCTGTAATTATTTGGCCTCAAGAAGAGGAAGTCATATAAATCTTATATGGAAAGATATCAAATAGATCGGTGTAGTAAAGCAATTCAACGCCTAATTTGTAGAATATGTACTATGATACAACACTAAAACCGCTTACAGTGATTGAAATTTAAAATTAAATATTATAATGTCAGTATTTCTATTAAATTAAAAAACAATAAAGTAAATTTAGTAGTGAAGTCTATTTATTTTCTTTAAAATCAACAAAAGATAGAATCATAATATAATCATGGCAATATTTTACTTTCATGATCTAATAAACTGGTGATATTTTAGTTCCTCCTCGTTGGATTCTGGAACCCACTGATAAGGCTTTTGCTCAAGGCTCTGATGCTAAGGTTGAATGTAAGGCCGATGGCTTCCCCAAGCCTCAAGTGACATGGAAGAGGGCTGAAGGTAAAATATTCATTAGCTTTAAAACTGAAAGGTTAACCAGCATAATACTTTTTTATTAAGTAAAAAAAAGTAAGACTAACAAAACTTTTTTTAATATTTTGTACTTACAAAAATTACTGAAATCTCATTTAATTATGTCAATCACTAAATTCAGTATTCTTCTTGAAGCCACACCATATAGCTCCCTAACAAGACCCAAAGTCCATCTTAATTCGATACACAATAATTGTTAAATCTATTTGTTTGCTCTTGTTTCTCACCGCTGTGGTTACTAAAATTCTTTTTTTTTTAAAGGGGATACGCCTGGCGATTACAAGGATCTTAAGCCTAATAACCCTAATGTGAAAGTGGAAGATGGAACTCTGACTATTTCGAACATCCAAAAGACGAATGAGGGATATTACTTGTGCGAAGCTGTTAATGGAATTGGATCCGGACTGTCCGCTGTTATTCTTATTAGTGTACAAGGTAATTTGTTATTCGAACGTTTGAAATAATGTAAGAAACAGCATTCAAAGAATAAGATAAATTTGTGAATATTTTTCAGCTCCACCCCAATTCGAAATCAAGATGAGGAATCAAACTGCACGCCGTAGCGAACCCGCCGTTCTGCAATGCCAAGCCAAAGGTGAAAAGGTTAGAGCAATTTCCAAACTTTAAAGTATAATGAAAACCTTCACAGTAGTTGAGTTCTAAGACGAAGGGAGGAGGGCGGAAAAGTTGTGCAGTCCGTCATCTCGATTCAAGTTATGTGGCCATTACCATACCCATTTTTTAGTTTCCATTTACTCAGATTGCGTCGTCGTTTACTAATCCGTAAATAATGAAAGCACCCACGAGAGCCATAGTTGACGTGAGTGTCCTTAGGGCCACAGAGAAGTTTCCTACGCCGCCTCTTCGCCAAAACAAAACATCTTATGAATATGTGGTAGTTTATTGACTTTCAAAATTAGTTCTGTAAAGAGTCTACTTTAAATAAAAATATTTAGATACTATATCTAAGATTAATTACCATACTATAGTATGCTTAACTAGACATTACGCATATAATATTAATTATATATATTTATCCAAATAGCCAATTGGAATCATCTGGAACATGAACAACAAGCGTCTCGAACCCAAATCTGACCCACGTTACACCATCCGCGAAGAAATCCTGCCCGGTGGAGTTGTGTCCGACCTCAGCATCAGGAGAACCGAACGATCAGATAGCGCTCTCTTCACTTGCGTCGCCACCAATGCTTTCGGCTCTGATGACACCAGCATCAACATGATTATCCAAGGTACTATTTTTGTATACTATAATAATAATGAGGCGTAAGGGCACTTATAATTTTCCCTTCTCATAATAAAGGTTTGGAAGGAGCTAAAACTAATGGCTACACATTATAATTTTTGATAAATTATTGTGTGATTTAGTCACACTTTAAATTTAATTTAAATTATTACTATTTCAGAGGTACCCGAAGCCCCCTACGGCCTAAAAGTTTTGGACAAATCTGGAAGGACCGTTCAGCTGTCGTGGGCCGCACCATACGACGGAAACTCACCGATCAAGAAGTTCCTTATTGAATACAAACGCGCTAAGGGCAACTGGGAGAAGGATATTGACAGGTATTCACAATACAGGATTATTGAACTCATTGCTGTTTCAAAGTGCAAAATATTTTATGCTAAGCGTTTTCTGTACCAGTCAATATTTAAAGTTAAAACATAAGAAAATAGGTTTAAAAACATTATTTAGTACATACATAATATCATTTGTTTTTTTAGGGTTTTAGTACCAGGAGACGCCACCGAAGCCGGAGTATTCAGCCTGCGACCTGCCACCGCCTACCACATTAGGATTGTTGCCGAAAATGAACTTGGAACATCCGAGCCCTCTGAAACTGTCACCATCATTACCGCCGAAGAAGCCCCCACCGGCATGCCCCAGGACGTGAAAGCCGATGCCGTTGACAAGCACACGCTGCGAGTGACCTGGAAGCCCCCTCAACCACAGGACTGGAATGGCGAACTTCAAGGGTAAACACAGTTATAACAAGCATAATCCTTTAAATACCTGAAACAACGCAAATGCAATCCAATAATTTATAAATTGTACCTATTTTAGTAAAACTTTAATGGTATACTATGGTATCCAAAATGCATCACTTTTCAAATTTTAATAAATCAACACTCGCACTGCCTAGACGAATCTAATGACTTATAATGTATCAAAACTGTTTAGTCTATTTATTAAGTACGAAGACATAGGCAAATATAGTTAAATAAGAGGGGACATACCTAGGTGTACATACCTCCTCACATTTTACTTTAGAATTCTTCGCAGCGCTCTGCATTCACAATAGTGCTCAAAATAAATGAATATTAGAAATTGTTTGCTGAATATTTTTATATTCATTATTTACAGATACTATGTTGGTTACAAACTGGCATCAAGCAACAAATCGTTCGTATTCGAAACCGTTGACATCTCCAAGGAATCTGGCAAGGAACACCATCTCGATATTTTAAATCTCAAGTAAGTGAGCATTTTGTATAATTCGAAACATTTGTAGTATGTATACATAATATCAATATATATGTACATATATCCAGTAAGCTACTGTTTTCACATAAAGTGACTATATATATGCACATAAGAAGTCATACGTCTCTAGCGCAATAAATAAAATGTTTTATATGCATTTATATCACTTTTAACTAAGTAAACGATTAATAGACGAAAATAATAGCATTTGTGTAAGATATTCAAAGATCTATCGTCTACCGTTCGAATTAAATTGAAATTACGCCCCAGCGATACATCAGTTTTAATTTTATACATTAATAAATAGGATAACTTTTCATAGTAAAAGCTTCTTTTGCGATTTCCCGACAATCGTCTTTTTTATTTGAGTCAGTATTTCATTAAGCATTCGATATGTGTAATATCAGGACGTACACGCAATACGCGATCGTGGTGCAAGCGTTCAACAAGATGGGGTCGGGGCCGGTGTCGAGCGAGGTGCGCGCGTACACGGCGGAGGGCGCGCCGTCGGCCCCCCCGCAGGACGTGCTGTGCACCACGCTCACGGCGCAGACCATCCGCGTGTCGTGGGTGTCGCCGCCGCTCGCCGCCGCCAACGGACTCATCAAGGCCTACAAGGTTATCTACGGACCCAGCGACACTTGGTACGGTGAGTGTCGGTTTATTCAAGAAAGCTAAATGTCATGCGTGCCCGCGCGCATGTTATATATTTAATTCATAGATTAACAACATTTAACAACCCATTAACAAACAAAAAGAAGTATGTACAAAGCCAACGAATACTTAAATGATGAAGACTATATTTAAAAAGAAGAGTTGGTTTAATCCCTCGTCTTAGTGGCTTCCGAACATAAAAAAATATGAACATATTAAGCACGTGGTCGAAAGTTAAATAGTGTTTAGATTTTATGTTCGGTTTCATGCTTACAAGTGCTTTCGAATTTTATTCTTATTGACAATAAACAGAAAATCTTCTCGACGGCCTCGTCATTTTAAATTGATTTTACAATTGTATTATTCGTAATTGTATTGGTTTTATAGACGAGAAAACCAAGGACACCAAGATCACGGCCAGCAGCGAAACCATTCTCCACGGACTGAAGAAATTCACCAACTACTCGATGGAAGTTCTCGCGACCACCAATGGAGGCGACGGCGTCCGATCTGCTCCCATCCACTGCCAAACTGAACAAGATGGTACGTACACGAAGGGGATACAACTAATAGTTTGATCGGGAGGCACCTCTACCGGCGTCATAATCCATCATAAAGCAATGCTATGTTATGGTTTGGAAAGGTGCAGTAATAGCATATACTTAGAAGTAACAACTCTAGATGTCGAACACACATACCACCTTAAACAGTACTTCGATCTTGTTTAAGGTAGTATGTATATCCAAGGGATGCAGCAGCTAATTTTAGATAGCCTGTAAGCTCGTTTGGTACTCTACTCTTTTAACAAAATATAATAAATTGATGTTTGGACTCTAGTGCCTGAAGCTCCCCGCGCCGTCAAAGCCCTGGTGATGGGTTCCGAGTCTATCCTGGTGTCGTGGAGGCCGCCCGCGCAGCCCAATGGCGTCGTCACCCACTACAACGTCTACACCCAAGCACAAAACGCTGAGCCGCACCCCAATAAGGTTATTTTTTACGTAATTAATTGTAGTATGAATTTACTGTCGATTGTATGTCAGATAAAATAAAATTGTTTAATTAAATTCAGTCTAGTGATAGGGACCTAGTCAATGCTAATGACCCCATTTGCGCTATATATTTTAAAAAATAATAATAACTTGCATTAAAATGTTAAATATGTCTATGTATTGAAGTTTTACCATCTGAAATTCGTAAATACACTACAAATATGTTATAAAAAAGAATATTTTATTAACAGGTACCCGCATCGCAAACTAGCTACTCTGCAACCGAACTGAAGGCCGGCCGCTACGACTTCTGGGTGACCGCTTCCACCATCATTGGTGAAGGACAACCCTCAGCTACCGCCTCCTGCAGCCCCAGCGACAAAGGTATACTATATTTCCGTAGAGCACAGAATTTGTTACACCTACGACAATTAATTTAAAGAATATATGGCGGGGACATGTGATGTTACGAAATATTTAATCTACCCAATTAGTAAGTGTCCTGTATTAAATATTGAACCACTTTTTTGTTCGTTCTACATATTAAGATATATTGAATATTGAATTTCTGAAGTCTTAATACCATATTTACAAGAGGCTTGAATTTTAAACTTACTTCAAAATTTTATTTATGGGAACGCAATCTAAATTACTTGTATATTTTTTTCATGATATTACGGCATTCTCTGTTTCTTTCCTATGAAAAAGAATAAAGAGAGACTATATTTTGATTTGTTATAAAACTTCCAGTGCCCGCTAAGATTGCCTCATTCGACGAATCGTTCACTGCCACGTACAAGGAAGATGTCAAGCTGCCCTGCCTCGCTGTCGGTGTTCCTCCCCCTAACATTTTATGGAAGGTAACAAAAATACTGTACTATTTGCTGTGTTGTGCTTTTTGTCACATTGAATAATTGTGATATAATTTATCACCATTATTTAGCTAGCCAAAAACGTAGTTAGAACCGTTTGCGTGACAAAGTGATGTGGTACCGTATGGTTAACCGTTAATTGTGTGTCAGGTGAAAGGCCAGCCCCTGGAAGCGTCGGAGCGCGTGCGTCAGCTGCCCGAGGGCTCGCTGCAGATCGCGGGCGTGGCGCGCGAGGACGCCGGCGAGTACTCCTGCCACGTCGACAACCAGTTCGGCACCGACACCGTCACACACACTCTGTCTGTTCTTGGTAAGACTGAACTCTCCTTACTGAAATTATTTTGTTGCAACCTGCGACGTAACTAAGGGTATCAGAACGGATAAAATGTTAAAGTCCCTTGGCCTACAATTCGGGTTCGAGAGGAACTTGCTGATTAGTTAATCATAATCATTTTATATCTTCAACCTTAGCTTATGGTATACCCTATAATTCTGTTCTTTGTAAACATTACTGTGACTACAGTTAGTGCATGGCATGGCAGTTACTATTAAAAGTTATCATACACAGCGTTTTATCCATTGAATACTCCATGGCCGGAACTTCGCACATATTATTAACACGTTTGCTGAATAGAAAGAGCGAAAAAATGAATTTTAATATTTAAAATTTTGGTACTGAAACTTAAAATTATTTTGGTCCAACCAAACATTAAATTAAAATGCAAGGAACAAAAAGTTAAAAATCTGTGAGATCAAAGGCCATTTTGCGTAACATATGTAGATGGTGTTCGAGACAATATAATTAAAATAAATTATGTGTTACATCGGCACACGCAACTTCGTCCCACGATAATCTGTTCTGCAAACGAAAAAAGTATAACTTAATTTTTTTTACCAGCCCCGCCATTCCCCCCACAACTGAGCATCGCGTCGTCATCCGTGTCGTCCCTGACCCTCCGCCTGAAGCCGTCGATGGACGCCGACCAGTCGCCCGCCGCCGGACACACCATCCACTACAAGCAAGAGTTCGGCGACTGGGAAACTGTTCAGGTTTGATTCTTATGTAAACAAGGGTAGCAAACGAGCGTGCAGGCTAACTGTTAAAGTTGAACCAGCTCGTGGACTACTTCAAATCTCAAATAGGATTGAAGTCTTATACATACTTCAATGTGTTGCAATTTTCAAAGACCCAAACGGACTCGCTTGTAAGCGTAACAGATAACCGCTTATCTCCAACAGAAACTTAAGTTAAAAAGACAGCGGTTTTACGGTAGAAATATTCATAAAGATGGTGGTGGTACCTCCCCTCGTAAAATATATTTTTAAAATATATTGAAAAACTATTAATTCAATTAGATATCTAAAACATTAATGATTGTGAAATTTCAATTCAGTTGTGTTTTTTTTTCTAGATTCCAAGCACCACTGATACCTACACTTTAGAAAACCTGTTCTGCGGATCCAGATATCAACTCTACGTAACGGCTTACAACGGGTAAAGTATACTACGTAATCTCAACTTATTCCTTGCGTAATTCATTATATTTTTCTTATTTTAAAGTTTAAAAAGGAAAAAGTAGATTTTCTATTATCAATTCATCAAGTCAAGGTAATATAAGCATCTCATTTATTTATTTCAATTTTAAGAAATTTTAAGCGAAATTACGGTAGTATTGACAGTTTTTACATAAATATTTTTATATTTATGGAAACAATGAAGACTGTTTTAAATAAATATAGCCATTACAGCACATCCGTCTGATATACACTGATATACGTAATCGAAATTGATAGTTATTGAAAAAAAAATAAACACATACAATTAAGACAAGAAACAAGGAGTACAAAGCTGTTATTTTAACATGTAAGGCGCTTTATGTAATATTATTATAATAGTGTATATGTGTGTATGTGTTTCATCAGTTATTATAACGACATAGTTAGTCGGCAAAATGTTGCAAACAATACAATATGTGGTACGTGTCAGCATCGGCACGGGCGAGGCGTCGGACGTGGTGATCGCGCGCACGCGCGGCTCCAAGCCGCCGGTGCCGCGCGCCGCCGACTTCATCGAGGTGGGCAGCTCCTCCGTCACGCTGCACCTCAAGCAGTGGCTCGACGGCGGCTGCCCCATGAGCCACTTCGTCGTCGAGAACAAGAAGAAGTCAGTCCCTTTAATTGTACATATTTATAACTACTGTTAGAGCTAAATCGGGCGTGTACACACTGCGACAATTCTCGAATGCTACGTGTGCGCATCGCTCGCGCAGCCGTCTGCGGCGGTACCTGGCGTCTGCGCCATGTCTACTCCTTACACTATATATAGCTCGCCTCTACATCTGCGTAACCTGACAAGTGGTATAACTGTAGTTCAATTGGACAAATACAACCGTAGTCCAACAATTCAACTCGCTGCAACTTTTGTGTTCGATTTAAGAGGTGCGATTACTAAACGTACAAGAGAGGCGACTAGTTCTCAGGAGTAGCGATGCATCTAAGTACAACTTCAACTAGGATTTAATCCTGTTTGAAATTGTATATGGTTATGAATTAGTTGCAGTGATTATTTATAATCAGGTAACCTGCTACTCTTCTCATAGATGCTCAGAAACTTGTACTATTATGAATAATATTTTTAATCTATCAAAATTCTATAAACCAAATGTATTTCAATAAATTATTTTCGTGGGTATCCTTTTTATAATAAAATGTATAAATTCCGATATGATACTAGCTTAAAATATAATAACGAAGTCAATAACCTAAATATTCAAATAAATTACTATAATAATGCTTTATATGTCCTATATTTGTATAGGGGCGCCGCTGAATGGAACCAAATCTCTAACGCTGTGAAACCCGGTGGAAATTTCGTTGTACTTGGTAAGTTTAATATACTTAAGTTTTATTTTTTTATTTTTAATTATAATTGTTTAAGGACAACAATAGGTCTCTTAGTATACTTTTTAGTGACTTTGACTGTTAAATTGCACCTTAGGACTCTTCATTTAATCATAAGTATGGTATACGTGATTATAGTACATATGAATTTTCATCACATTTAAGCGACTGGTATTCAGATTTTTTTCTTATAATACAAGGAAACTAAAATGAAACTGTGATTATATGTATTTTTTTTAATCGGATTTTCTTATTTTTATATAAATATCACGTTTTTCCAAAAAATATATCAATATTATTTTATTAAGAAATAGCGAATGGTTGCTAAGAAGTTTCTTGCGTCTACTGCTATGTGTATGTATTTTCACATACAGTCTCAGTTAAAAAACAGTCTGTAGATGTTTTTTTATTTGACTTTTTAGACCTGGAACCCGCTACTTGGTACGTGCTTAGGATCACCGCCCACAACAACGCTGGATTCAATGTTGCCGAATACGACTTTGCGACTCTCACCATGACCGGAGGTATGTCACTCACACTACATCCGTTTTATTATTTCTTAAGAATTGAAATATAATAACATATTACTTGCGGGAATATTGAGAATCGATCGACCGTTTCGAAAATATAAATTAGTCGAAAAGTACCTGAAATGCATTGCCTAAATCATCATTCATTATTGATTTCAGTTCTCAGTACGCGCTCTGCTACTTTAAACGTGTTTGTTTAAAATAGCAGAGCCGTTTTAAGATTGTTCCCCTAGTAGCGGGCTTGCATTTCAGGTACGATCGCGCCCGCGCGCGAGGTGGGCGGCAGCTCGCTGAGCACGGAGCAGACCATCAAGATCATCCTGTCGCACCTTAACCTTATCGTGCCGGTGGTCGCGTCCATCCTGGTCATCATCATCGCCATCGTGGTGGTGTGCGTGGTGCGCGGCGCCCGGGATCACCACAAAGGTATGTCCTGCGCAGGCACCATCGCGCCGCTGCCCGGCAACGCCGACTCGGACAAGGAGCTGCCGCTGTGGGTGAAGGCGTGGCTGGAACCCGAGGTGCTGGTGCCCATCCTGGCCACCATCGTGGTGTTCATCGTGGGGCTGGTGGTCATCTGCCTGACGCTGGCGCGCAGGAACACGCCCCACCGCCTGCGAGGTCAGAAGGACGTCTACTGTATGTATGATGGCATGGTCGCCGCTTCGTTTCTTACTTTTTACACCATTCTCATTGTACCTGTATTGTAAGTGTCGTGTTAAAGCTCGCGCACGTTAGGAACGCGTTCTACCAGGACACCATTCCCTAAATTAAAAATTAACAATTTCATTTAGTGCTCTTTCACATACATTTGTTTCACTTCAAGGTATTTATTAGCCTACGGCATGACCATTAAATGCCTTTGACACATTTAGCTTAACATACTTGTGAGATTAACAAAAATTATTAAAAAATATGTAATGATTTCTAAAGGATTCAACCAATGGTATACGATACGGTACGTTTTCGCCTAATGTGCGCTGGTTTAAACGTGCTAAACTGCTAACGAATACTAAAAATAGCTATCAATGTTACATTAAAGCAAAAAAAAAACTAAATTTACTTACGTAAAATAACTTTTAATACTTAACGATAACTCATCTGTTTATTATTTTTAGTACACTAAGAATAATAAATTGACAGATAGCCGGTTAAAGTTAGCAAAATAGCACTCCACAACTATTAGCAATTATATTATATTCACATTTCTGTCATTTATTTTGATATCAGCATGGACCATTAAATGTTATAATTTCCTTTCGATTATTATCATTCGTTACTATGATTTGCTGGGATGCTAAATGTTGTTCGTATGACTCGTAATACATAATAATTCGAGTCTTTTTCTTATAATCAATTATGTTATATTTATAGCTAAAAAAAGCTATTTTAATTTAATAAAAATGCGCTAATGGCTTCTGTAAATATTTTTTCAGAAACACAGTGGTAAGAACATACTTTAGAAATAGTTGCTCATAGACAATATATAGACGTTACGCTGTAGATATCTTATAATATGCAACGTATATAACTATGCCATAGCGCTTTAGGCTACATGTTTGATCGGGTTGTATTGTCTTAATATAATCCCAATATTGACAGAAAAAACAATACCGTAGCCTATTCATTTAATTATCACCTTTAAAATACCATGTTATGTCGAAAAAGTATATCAGTAATTTTTTGTAACTACTATTCTTAAAAATGTATCGGTCCAATAAATATATTTCTTTTTTTGCGGAAAACAACATTTTGGAACGCTGTACTTTGGTAACTATATTGTGTATAGATTTTTAACTACATGTACTACTTTATTTTAATGATGTGTTGTACACTAAACTAACTGTTTACAGTCGTTTAACTATCTGTGTTATCGTATGCTGTGTTTAAAATGTCGTGTACTAATTGAGTGTCGTAACAAAATACGTATTGATCGTGCATCATACGGATGTTGATCACGTATCCTATAGCATCGATCACGTGCAGAGTATTCCGTGTGTTGGCAGACGACGCAGTATACAACGCATCCCAGGCGGCCCTCGGCGGCGGCGGCGGCTCGCTAGACAAGCGCGGCGGACTGCGCGACGAGCTCGGCTACATCGCGCCCCCCAACCGCAAGCTGCCCCCCGTGCCCGGCTCCAACTACAACACCTGCGACCGTGTCAAACGCCAAGCCGTCATCAGTGAGTACACGCACGCACACATAACACACAAAAAGCACAAACACACGTACACTTTTACAAATACGCTTTTCCACATACACATATGCGTTTCCATATAAAATACATGCACACATTCTTCCAGATATCCATTAAATCACACATACACAAACATTCACAAACAAATACGAACATACACATACATACGCGCAATTGAGTACGCATACAGTATACTTTGACAATCTCCTTATTCACATTCATAAATAAATTTAAAAAAGTATTTTTACAGAGTTTGAATATCAGCTTCATCTAAACATAATTAAAGACTTCGAAATCATAATCATTTAAATTACAAACAGTATATTTACTTTACAAATGTTTCTTGTCAATTTAAATAAATTAGCATTTATCTGATTACGACTTCTGCCTATTAATCAACTTTGTCAGTGGTTACTACAACTCATAATGTTCAAATAATAATGTATTCAAAATAAATACATTTTGTAATTATGTAACATTTACATTTTATATTCTGCGATGTCTATTATCTGTGGTGAGTGGGCTGTATTTTAATATTGTTTTATTTTTACGACAGTCCATATAATTACAGAGTTGTAATTTTTACCATTAATTGTGTCGTACTTTTTAGGTAAGGAAGTACTTTTATTTATATTTCAACTCTTTTGTTTCTTGTACGCCTTTTTAAAATAAGCTTAAATCCTTAATTTTATTTCAATCTCTCAATGTTGTCGTATATATTATCATTACATCTAGCAGCTTGCTTAGTTTAGTCCCATAAGAACCCATAATTAGTTATAATTATTAATTGGAAAACAAACCTGTTGACGGTTTTTATACGTAATTTTACTTGTTAAGCATTCATATTCTGCTTCATTTCGTTGCAATTTAAATACCATAATCAATTTAGTTCAATGGTGACAATGGAGAAGGTATGGTAGTAGATACTATATCTAACTTTAGTTCTCGTCGTATTGGAATCTTCTCGAGCATCACTAACGAAAAAATAAATAATGCCTTTTTTCACGTATTTACTTTTGAAAAATTTTAACATAACAGTGACGTCAGATCATAAAGTACGTTTACATATAATATAGTGGAGATTTTAGAAAAAAATCTTCATACAATTTAGCACACGCATGTAGATAACCAAAAAATAATGTCGACTAAAGTTTTATTACTTTTAAACTTAATATAGACAATGACAACATGAAATAATGCTATTATGGCAAATTATACATTAATCGAGAGGATCCAATACATCAATTAAGTACGCATGCGTAAAACCACGTTCACACGACGATACGTTTCAAATCGACCCAAGAAAATATGGTTACAAACACGTTTACTCATTTTATTACTAGGTATCAGTTATCTATTTACTGTTAACTTAAAAAGTTTTTATGTTTATACCTCTTGGGCGGTTGGTTATATTATCTTGGGCGGTATGAAAGTTCATGAATGTCGTTGTGTTGTGGCGCGGGTACTGGGTAGTGGGTAACGGGTAGTATGGTCCAGTGGGCGCGCACTCGACGTGGGACCCGCGCCGCCACCACTACGAGCGCGTGCGTCGCGCCGTGCGCCGCGCCGGCTCCGGCGACACGCTCTCCACAGGTAACTGAAGTCTGGACATGAGACCTGTGACCTGTAGGGAATTCAACCTCATTTTGAACGGGAATATATCACCTTTATAAGCTGTGAAGCATTTTATGTTTCGGTTGGAAAAGTGTGTGTGTAAGCAGCGTCGTAGCTAAGGTTGTAAGCGCCTGTGCCAAGATTTGTACTTTCGCCCTCGGAGATTTTATGTTGGGGTGCTGTTAGTTGGTAAGTTGGATTCCTTCTTTGTTGGGGCGCCTTTTATTATCAAATCCAAGTTATATTTTTATAAGACTTGGCATCGTGGTTAATGTTGTATGCTCGCGCTGTATTATCCCTGTGGGTTGGCTAAATGCTCTCCCAGGAGGTTTGCGCCTCCATATCTGACATATGAGCGGAGGGATCATTTGATGATGTTGCGCCTCCCGAATCCTCTGAGTTTGATAGCTGACTGGCAGGCCAGCCCGTAACTACGACGCTGGTTGCGAGTTACATGTACTGGTGTGACCATATTTTGCCCCAGTACTAGCAACAAAAACACTTATCAAGTGAAATGTATGAGTGTGCATTCTATATGAATTTAATGCTTCAGCTAGCAAAAAAAGCATTGATTATGCTTGATGGTGTTACAGTTAAAGGGGTCATAAAATTTGCCGTGAACTGTTTGAGCATGTGTTGATATGGTTGAAATTCAGATTCAAATGATATTTTTTTATCCTTGACGAGCAAAATAACACGCACACTGACAAATAACGGACGACTGACTAACACTTTATTTGTGCCTGACCGGAATGACTACTATCCGGGTTTTGTTTATTTTCGGGAATAAAATTAATATATATTTTAAATTATGATTATACATTTTATATAAAAAAATAATATTATTCATAATATTGTTCTATTAATGATTTATTTTTATTACTCAACCGATTTATTTATTTCCTACGTTTATTATTAATTATTAGTAAATTTATCAGATAGTACACTAAATAATATTTGAAACAAGAAATTGAAATTTACATATCCTTCGTGAAACTTTTCCAAATTTAAGTACGGATAAGGTTATTCAACATGAAGTCCTAATTAGAAATACTAACCAATCCATGCTTCTACTATTGATTACTACCATATTACCTGAAATAACTTTGCGCACCAATTATTGAAAGCTGCACTATCGTTAAGGTTAGCTTTAAAAGGTATGTTTCACATAGAAGTAACTCTATATAAATCACCGGTCTCGTCTCCAGGTACGCTTATGGCTCAGTAGTATTGCAATATTGTGTCGTAAGCACGCATGATTTCAATTTTTAAGCATTCAGTCTAGAGTGATCACCAAGTCACTATATTATTTCATTTATTTCTTCTCGTCATCAAGTAATTTTGAAATAATCCTCCCTAATTTACCTCCAATATGCGTTGAATTAAATAAAATTTCATAATATCGACTTCTGCGGCAGCAAAACCAGAAAGATCTTGTCGATAATAAAATATACTTAGTTTACTTTTTAAAAGATCATTCTAGACCGTTATCCGTTCGCTACTCGTAACTAACACTGTCTTGTACTGACTAACATAGATCTAGAGTTGTCTAGAAGCGTGTCTGCATCCAGTATGTGTGGGTAACAAGCAAACTGCATCGGTAAGTACACAGTCTCTTTTCACCCACTTTGCAACACCTAGTTCGCTTTTAAACTAACCTCAGTTGTTTTATTTTGCGTGCTATTTTCTTATTTGCATTTAATTTGGTTTTGTGTGAATTCATTATTTTTTACGTTCCTATTATTTAAGAAACCCAACATTATAATTTTTAAGTGATGTTAAGATTCTGACTTCTCATTCCTGGGTTTGGGGTGTGAATCCCTAACACGTAGCTCTGATTTTTCGAAATTATGCCAAAATCATCGTTATGCCAAATAAATTGCCATAACGATGAAGGAAAACATCGTAAGGAAAGTCGTATAACTGCGACTATAAAGTTCTGTCTGTTTGTGGTGGACTGTAACTTAAGCCTTCTAATTGTATGATGAGACCCAGTAGTGGGAGACTGGTAGGACCATGAAGACATTGATAAATTACTGCTAAGGGTTGGTAAATAAAAATTCCGGTTATTTTTTTCCTTATTAATTTCCAAAATTATAGCATTTAATAAAGATAAAACTAATTTTGAATGTTATACATTTAAAAAATGATTAACTTTATTAATTCCACAAAAAGTAATTTGATATCACAATTATAATGTAAAATATAACAGACAGGTAATTTGTGTATAATAGAAGAAACTCTTACTCTGTGCGTATGCTAATGATGATAATGTATTCTCAGGCATGGAAGATGAGATCTGCCCCTACGCCACGTTCCACCTGTTGGGCTTCCGTGAAGAGATGGACCCCAGTAAGGCGCTGGCCTTCCCCCACCACCACCCCGCGCACGCTGGTACCCTGGCTCACCCCCATCCCCATCACCCCGCTCACTCTCGCGCCGGATCTCAGAGCATGGTAAGAATACTTTAATCATAAATTTATCCAAAGAACACAACTGTAACAAATCATAACTTAAGTCAATACAACTTCGAGCCCCAGAGGCTTCGGTAAAAGTAAATACTACTTTAAAAAATGTTATGTTCGGTGATCACTACATATATAACCATCATATATGCGAAAGAGCTTGGAGCTCTCAAAGATTAAGGCCAGGAATGTAAAATAATGTTAACTGTGCGGTACTCAAGGCCTCGCACTCTTCGATATAGCGGACTGTATATTGTAAAAGTGTAGGAGATATGACACAAT
>DWON01000786.1:0-29168 GCA_018251015.1 Phocides pigmalion okeechobee
AATACTTTAGTCGTTTAGTCTCTGTAACAGTATCTAAGACTTGTGCTGGTATTATTGCCCACGCAAGAGATACGACCTCGGTGTATATGGCATACTACGCCCACAATCCGATTGACAGCTGATGATAACAATTGATTGTTGTTGGTAGATTTTTGTCCTGGCCATGACGATGATAAAAAGATATAATTAGTATTTAGTTTCACACACCATGTAAAAACATCCCTAGAAATGTTCGTATTGCGAAACTACGCTTTTAAAAACACACTACCGAGGGTGTTATAGCCTAAAACCGTCATGAATAAATGACTTAACAGATTAAAAATACGTTTTTGAATCATGACTAATAGATATACAGATTAGCGCATTAAAAACAAATTCTTCATCTTTGTATTATTAACATAGAAGTATTATAGATTGTAGATTAATAAAAATATATAAAATTTTCTCTCTTGTACTTTTATAAAAACAGAAGAAATATTACTTAGATAGATACTCAATCAGGTTCTTATAACTTGACATTTAGTGAGGGGATGTGTCACGACTTCAAAACAAGTGTTCAACATTTCCCATAGAATTAAAATGCCATGCGGGACTCTCGAACGTTTTTCGCCTAAGAAATCGATGCGGGCCCATAGAAACCACTATTGTCTCAAGCACTGCTCAATACGAATTTAATGAAGACGCTTCTCATATTTTAAGGCAAGTAATCCCGAGAAAGGATCTATAAATAGGAGGACAATAAACTTAAGAAGCACTCGACTAGAATAAAGAGCATTCAGTTTGTTCGAAATGATTTTTATAGCGACTAGACGAACGGATCTACGATTCCGTAAAAGGATCTCAGGTAGCATTCCATGGGCTGGGGCAAGCGTCCCGGTAATTACGGCGGACAAAAACCACGCCTCGAGACGAGAGACACCACGCATCCGCAGCCGACGTGGGCTCGGCCATTACTTTACGTGGAGATATTTCGAGATTTTATACAAATCGGGATGAGATTAAACATTTTCTTTATATTGTGTAAAGACGGCCACTCTAAGCATTAAGAGTAACATACATAACTATTAGTACATTCTTATTACAATACTATCTGTTTATCTGTATCATTACTGTTTTTGAAGAAAGGTTTGCGGTGTTGTTGAATTATTTCTGAAAACACATATTATTGTAGTTTGAGCGATTAGATAATGTACATAACATTGCAATTACCATTAACCACTTAACAATTGTGAAATATTTTCAAAACATACATAATTATATCAAAATAATACGCTGCGATCGCAGATTCGTAATCGTGATTTATTATCCTTATCCTTAGCTACTATTAACAAGTCAAAGTGAAACATTATTCTGTTTGTTCATTTATTATAGTTTATTAAAGCGTTAACCACTCATTTTAATGTAACTAAATGTTTTGTATACGTTGTACCTGTTCTTCGGTCTCATTATTAGCAATTCATTATTACACTATAATTGATAGGAAATAGGTAATGATCAAAAACAAATAGTAAATTATGTTATATCGAACAGCAATAACACGACCGAATCCTAACCAGATGATCGGCAGGTTTCGGCAAAAATCACAAGAAATCAACGTGAGAATTATATTTTTTCGAAAAAAAGTTATTCATAACAATGTGCCTTGCTTAAATTGTAGGACAGCCGTACCTACTACCTGTCGAAGGGACTACCTGCTCTATACAGCAAGTGGTTGATTAGCCACGTGGTGTATTTCTTCACAAAATATTATCTAGATTACTCTATTCTTATTCCAAACACATCTTTAACAAATATACGGTTTAAAACTAATATGATCTTGGAATTTATACATTTTATCATATAACGGGTACTCACGATTAACGCTTTTTAATTGCAGATGCAGCAGATTCGCCGTGACCACGAGCCATCTCTGGTTCGAAATATCGGCAATTAAAAATCGTTAATCGTGAATACCCGTTATACGATAAAATGTAAAAATCTACAACAAAAAAACAAAATAGACAAATATATGGAAATCAAAATATATCGAAAATAACAATTTAAGATCCTTACACTCAAAATCGTTTTATTTTGACAGTACGTGACTCAACGCTAACTTACAGGTACATTTAAAGGTTTGGAATGAAAAAATTCAAAAAACCTACAGTATTATCTAAAAACGTCACATGAAATATTTGATAAACGTGAAGTTTATCACTTTCAATTTGAAACGAACGTTATTGCAGAATTTACAGACAGCGTGGCCTGAGTGAACGGCCTTGGAACAGTAAACAACAGAAAAACTCAACTTTGTTATGTTTAGGAAGCATTTTATGCGATCGGATTGTGTGATGATGCTCCATTGTTGTAATGCTCACATCACACTATACAGCTGTAATTATTTTATCACACGTTCAAACCAGATTTATTACAAAAAATAAGTGCCTTTTGTATTAGGAATAAGTATTTAACAAAAACGTGTGAATATTTCTATACTTCATTATTTTATATAGCGCTGCCTAAATAAATGTCTTTTTAAGTAACAAGTAGTTAAAGCTACACCATTTAAAATTTTGTCTTGGATATAGTTTGATTTAGGACATAATTATAACGCCCTTACGTATTTACATCGCTGCCCGTAAAATCTTTACATGAAACGTGCCGCCAAATTATATAAGAAATTTGATTTTAACTTTAGAAGATTTCAGAAAATTAATAAAACAGAAAGTACGATTAATTAGAAGAATATAATAAAAATGTAAATCAGAAATCCTTCCTTTTTATGTAACTTGGTAATCTGAAAACGTATAATTAAACATATTTTCTGAAATATCGTTAGAGCTCCCAATTTAACCTTTATATACATCTGGTAAAATCCAAAATCATTTAGAAATACCTACTTTGTGTTCGCATTTGCTAAAACCACTATCGATCTAATAGACCAGGCGTCGCTAGGAAACCGTAAACGTTCCATAGGCTATTAAAATATTTGGATCTGTTTTACCATTGTCAAATCCGTAGAAGACTTGATTTTACTTATCATTGGCAGAGCGTAAATACACCATTGCCATTAAAGAACAAAAACTTCATGTTTTTCAGGTATCTATGATTCTGAAGGTGCGTATATTATACGTATGTCTAATGATGACGTATTTTATATTGCGTAGCTAATTGTAAAATTCAGCTCTGTGAGTGCTAGGGTAGGACGAGTAGGTATAGTATGAGTGAGTGTGAGTCACCACATCAGCGTGGCACGCTTAATTTCTAATCAAGTGAACTTAATCGATTATTTCTGGCTGTTTGCTTATTAATATGTGTTTTTACAGTTTCTTTATTACATGAAGCGTAATAGAAAAAACAAAATATATACTGGCAGTTTCTCTACTAGAATATGTTATAGAATGATATGTTATGTGGTTAGGTGAATATTAAGGAAGTACATATTATTAAGCTTTATACCCAAATATATAAAATAAATCGCTATATAATTTGAAAACGAATGCCTTATTGTCCTCCAGAAAGAATGGCGATACTCAGAATTATTTTATAAATTTTAATGTTCAAACTCTATGAAAAACATAAATAGCAATTAAATATTATTAAGTAAGAAATTTGTCTTTCTGTACTTAATAATATTTATTTATTATTTATGTCTTTCATAGAGTTCAATTCATAATCTCTAGGCATATTTATATACATACCTACATTGTTGTGATCTTTTAAGTACCCGCACTTAACAGGTGCAATGCCAATAGTAATTATATGGAAATGTAATACATGTTGTGCATACTAAATAGAATATGTAAATTATACTCAAATAGATAAAGATCAGACCAACACAATGTTAAACTAATACTAAAATTTTAGTAAAATGTCCCGTTCTGAATTTCTAGCTATCATTTGTATTAGATATATGATAATTCTGAAAAAAATTGTGAGAAAAAATGTTAGCCGATTAATGATGCTAAAACTAAAACTATATTTAGTTGCATTTTAGTATATAATTAGCTATAATAGTTTGCCACATGTTAAAACTTAGGCCTCATCCTTCAAAAATGAAGCAGTTCTTTGATTTCAGTAGAGAGACGTAATTGCCCGTGGCAAAATTAGGTTGTAACAATTTTATGATAAAAAATTGCTTCTCAGCTATAGATGGTAACTAGTAAGTGTATAGTACATAGATGATTAATCTCTGCGCATTCGCAACTCTCATTGCCTACGACACGTAGTAAGATAATCCGTCTCTAAACTGCTTCGTTCAAAAGCTGTGGAGATCAAGTTTCTACCTGATAATATTACTGGATTAAATACACTTAGCACTAACTGTAGTTGCGACTTCGTCCGCGTGGTTTTTAGCAAAAGAAATCATTATAAGAGAATAAAATATATTTCAGCAACTTATTACAGAACTATAACTTTGTTTTTTATTCAAAAACATGCCATGTACTTTACTTACTACATCTAACATAACAAAAAGTAGTTATAAGGTTGCATAAGTATTACAGAATGATATAAACGTAATGCTAATCGGTGACACGATATTCGCACAATGGGGCAAAAGACAGACATGTCCTCTTTAATATTGTGAAAATATTTTCTAAATTAATAATAATAATTATAGGTTTTTGATTTAAAACAAATATGAAACATACAAACACGTTTTACTTAGATTTTTATTATAGGTATGTTTTATGATTATTATTATGTGCGTATAGTTAAGTAGGTATGCCGAGTCTGGGAGTGTCGCAAAATTGGCTTCGGTACGTGGCAGGATATTCTAGATATTGTCTTGGAGAGTCGTAGGTTGTTAAATGTTTATCATTGTTGGTAGATACTTTCTTGGGACATGTCTTGGTACCTTGGTATATGTAACGTTTGATACTTTTTATGTGAAAAGAGTAGCAAACGAGCATGCAAACTAACTGATGTTAAGTAGCCGCATAGACATCCACGTACTACCATAAACACGATCGAAATCCTATCTGAGCTGGAACGTAGATTATGAGGGCGACGGTGGTACCTCACCGGTCGAACTATAGTTCTTCCAACTATGATACGTATTAACCTTAAATACAATTCCTTTCATGTGTATTGAGGATCTCCTCTGACAATAGAGAAATGCCTGTAGCATATTCTACCATGATCCAATACGCATTAGTAGGAATTAAAACAGATTAGTGGACAATCGTTGCTACGCATGTTTTCAAACCGCCTTCCTTACGACAAGGCTTAAAAATGTGATCAATCGATAATAATCAATAAAAAAGTACAATAATTACTGTCAGAATAACCTAACCACAGCCGTGTTGGTAATTTAATTTTATTAATAACGAACACATTAAATCTTTACACTACAATAATCAAAAACCAAAATCGATTACCCATCAACATGGTTATATAAACAACCGTTTTTTGTCGTTTCAAATTTTACTTTCAAAGTTGGTACCTAAAAGTATTTTCATCCGGTGTTGCCATCACTACATCATGTACCTTTAAACATGGAAGCACTTATTCAATTTTACTCCCAGCGATTACCCATCCAACTTCCGACTATTCCAAGCTTGCATCACTATGCCCATTCTTTACTATCTAGCTAGGAGGTGTTTTACTGTTCATGTATTAGCCTTACCGTGATATTAGTATGTACATCGCATAATTGGTCATGGGACGTGTTGTGTCAATGCACGTGCGCGTGAGTAACCGACGCCACTACCTACGCCCACGTAACGGACGAACTTGAATTTTTATAGGGACAACTCATTCTGTTACCGAGGATTTGTAGAAATTTAACACTTTGACTGCCGCTCTCATGTATTAGATCGAATCAGCGCTGCGGGAGGCGGCACTAAGCTGGAGCTTATTTTTTTAGACTGAATATGCGTCGACGATTCATTGGAATGGTGTATTTTTTAGGATTAGTATCAGGATATCCACCCGTGTTGTAGCGCCTACGTAACCAAAGCACTTGTGTTCATACAATACAGGTGTGTATAAGCCGCCAGCGCAGTACACAGCAGTGTTGTACAGCGCAGGAAAAGTGTTAAACAGCTTTATATTGAACTAATATAAGTAGATAATAAATAAGAAATTTCCCTATAAAGCTTAGAGTTTACGGGTCCTGATCCATTATTTTAACAAGGTATCAAGCAAAAAGGCAAGTTAACTATCTGCCTTTTAAGTAGTGACACCATAAAAACAACATCAGCTGGACTGCATGCTTATTTGTGACTTCAACGTTATAAAAACCTAATGTTAAGTAGTCACCTTCACTCATGGTGCCCGAATGAAATTACAAAAATTTACGAGAATCTGTCAATACAAACTTTTTAAACATTGACAAATTTTCCAACATTACAGGGCAATGCACTATACGTAAAATGTAATATTGTATTCCAAATATACTTATATTAATCGAACTTAAAAAACGAGGATTCCGTAAGCAAATCTCTACTTATTTTATAGTTATCAATATTTTTAGATAAGTAGATAGGCACACATGTGTTCCTTTTTAACTTTAATCTTGTATTCCTTTTAAACATTTATTATTTTAAAAATATAATTAAAAAACGTAAAATTATAACTTGTAAAATCCAGTTTTATTTAATTTCAATTTCATCATTTAACAAAATATTAAAACATACATTAAACTTATTAAAGTTTGTTCTTAAACTGACCCTGTCTGCTACTAGGGCCGGAAATATTTGAAATAATGTCATGTTAGCTGCTCTGAGAGAACAAATCGGAGGTCGATCATTATATTGCATCCGTTGGTCGCAATACTTGCGATAACCAGATTAACATTTACCAGTAAGCTAGGCAACCGACCGATATATCAAATCGTTATATTTTACATTCTCGTTTTACTATGAAAATATCAAAATAATTCAAATTGCTTTTGTTCAAAGTTGATTTTTACAGTATTTATGAAGTTTTAACAAAATCTACAACCGCCTCGCTATAAACAAGCGGCGAAAGAAGCGGTATTAGGTGGATTTACGCCTCATTACGGATAGAATTCGACTACTAATAATAATTAATATATTTTTCAGTAGATGCTTTGTTGTGCTTATACGATTACTTAGAATTATATCTTAATGCAGTTTACATAAATATTTTAAATGTGGTTATTATATTTTAGAATTAGAATATTAGGATCAGATTATATTTAAAAAAGATTACGGTAATATCTCTGGATACTTCATCAGCGCATCGTAATTCGCAACATTGCATTTATGTCAAGATGTCGGAAGGCAATTTTCTTATGCAACTAATAATCCTGACATTCCTAACATAATTTTCCTGCTAAGTTAAGTTTAATGTAAAATATAGACTGGGTAACAACTAATTGTTTCATATCCTAATCTTTTTTATGTAACTCAACTTATGTTTTAACATGGAAAAAGTTGTAAAACGTTCTTATTACCAAAGCATTGTTATCCAGTTCGCGTTTAGTTCTTTATCTTTTTTTATTTCTTAAAATTTGCGTAAACATTTTTAAATGTCCTTTATCCTCTAGATCACATAAGAACATTTATGAATATGGATACATAAGTACTTATTTATCCATGTTGTTAAGTGGTAGGACTATTCAACAGAAATTTAAAACCACGGCTCATGTAATTCACCGTGAAACAATTCTTGTGTTTTGGTTGCAGTATATCTCGTGATTGGGAGGTACCCTTTCAAGTAGCAACTATTTTAATCCTCAGGAGTAGTAACGTATGTATGTACGACGTCAGATAGGGATTTAAGTCTATTTGAGGTTCAATATCCAGCTTGAGCTCCAGCGACCACTCAATATAAGGTGGCTAACAAACTCTTTTGCTACTATTCAATGTTATTTAAGAAAAAATAGTCTAGTTTGAAAAATATTGCGGTCAAGCTAATGAAATCCATGTGTCAATGCATTATTTATGTAGCTCCTTATTTATTATCTAATCGAGCTAGCGACCTACTCTTACATTCGCTCACTCAATTAAATAGGTTTTGATAAGATAAAAAATACTCAAGAATAAATCATAACTGAATCAACGGCTATGAAAACTGTAAGTTTTGACCACTACGGTCGTAACTCTTCATATTGTATTTAAACTTACTGCAATATCTACCTGAAAAATCGAAATTTTGATACGAGGCTCTCTTACCTCTTAAAATGAGGAGGATTCGGCCATAGTCCATAATTGTATGCTTTAACACACCTTTAAGAATTATATGGACAACTCAGAAAAGTACGTTTTCTCACTATGTTATCCTTCACCATTAAAGCAACGAGTCATTGGTTTAGGTATAATACCCATATAACTTTTAAAAATCCTTGATGCATCCCAGAGTTTCAATCCCTGGACCGCTAGTTGGTGGCTTTACTATTGCCAGTAGACAATCACTAAACACTAACATCAAGTACGCTGGCTACGCGTTTGTCAATATCATTTCACTAAAAGGTAAAACCCCTAATTATATCATAAGTTGACGTATTTCCTGTATAAGCCTAACTCTATATATTAGGACACAATAGCTAAGGCATAAAATCATACATACTCATAACAGAAAACATGACAAGACAGTTTCATCTTAAACTATAGGGAAATAAATATCATTATAATAGGGAATGGGGAAATGCTTTAGAATTATAATCAAACAAGGATAAATTTTCGTTACGAGAAATACAAAAAAAATATGTTCCATATTTACCGGCTGAGACATACGTGTTTTTCAAGATGCCACTAGTTACAACGATGGATGTTCTCATTTGTGATTGGCTTATGGATGAATATATTCCATGCAACGCAACTAAAGTCTTTAGTTTCAATACAAATAATGTTTTCTCTATATTACGTATGACACGAGAGTAAGTATTTACTGTCTTACGACAACTTAGTCATAAAGATCGGTGTGTTATTCTAAGCAATTAGACATTTGAAATAATAAAGAAATATATATTCACGGTCGAATGACTTGAGCTCATCAATCAATCATTCAGTACTCAATTCGCAATGCCCAATCATTATGAATCGAGATTGGTTGCAGCAACAGTCGTACTTATTAAGTGTTACTTAAATATAATAAGTACTAGTGTATGCAGTTTTGGCAAACGTTCTGCACGATCGGTTGCCGATTACACAACTTAAAGGTCGCGGGTTGGACTTAACGAGCGGCAAACGGCCGCTTGCCGCTCGACTGGCAAAACAGTATTAAATGACACGACTATAAGCGGCTCAGATTATAAGGTAAAAAAAGTTCAAAACGTGTGTTATGCGTGTTTGTCACGGCACGTATTATTCGCGCGGAAGCATAATGCGTGTAAAATTTCAGTTCAAATGGCCAAAAGTCATGAAGTAACGCGGATGAAACAATGGGTCCCTTGTCGTGGGTTCGGCACGCCAGGTATGCGGCGAGCGCTCGAGAGGTTGAAACCTATTGTACCTCGTGCTATATGCACGGCGCCGTCGACCGGTTCTCGGAAAAATGATGAGACATTTAAGATGTTCTTATAATTCAGTTTGACAGTACATACGAACTACTAACTGAAACATACTACTTTTAAAAGAATTACACGGATTTTATAAATTATATCTTTATAAGATTACCTCGTTAGTTTTTTTACATTAAAATATCCCTACCTACAGATTAACAAGGTTTCATGACTTACTTAAGTCCAATACTATTTTGTGCATTGTTAAATTGAGATTTGTGTGCAAAAAGGACATACATAGGTTGGAATTTACCTAATATACACAAAATTCCATCAATTTATGCATATATTCTATGTATAGATTTATCTTGCTTAGTTATTTGCGTAACTTCCTATATAAAGACTGCGTTCAAATCATTAATGACAAATATTTACTTATTGAAACAAATAAACAAAACATATTGTCTACGGTAAATCAAAATGTATGTAAAACTCTTTAAGCATTACAAAATCTTATGGTGTGGTCTTTTAGGATAACAATAGACCATTGTTTGTGTCCCAAAATTGTAATAAAACTAAAGGCCTGGGATATAAAAATACTATGCTAGGTAATTTATGGAATTACAAAGGTAAAATGGCTTTGTTACAGATTAAAGGTACAGTCCACCTGATGCATAGTTTTCATAACGGAATTTTAAATATATTATTATATGTATTACTAAAATATTTATTAATTTCAACGTTTAAACGTAACAGATCGTGGAAAAAATAACAAACTGGACTTCTCATGGCGCCACATGTGTATTCCTTGACTGGTTAATTAATGTTTCTTTGACCCAAACCACTTGTATTTTTTTCATTCTGGATGGATACCCAACGTAAGGATTTGCACGTGTTGCCAGTACATTTTTTTTTTATTTTTAAGCAATTGAACCTGAGAACTTAGCGACTTCACAGTGGTGATATGTTCTTATCTTTCGCTTAATATTTTTAATTAAAATAAACTTACGAAACGGTTCATCTGTGAATACTTTGCTAGAGTCCTCAGGAGTCACATGTGTGGCGGATCTCAAGTGGGAGTCCAAATTTATTTGCGTATGGTTGAATTCCACGGCAACCACTTTATCATCAATTAACTTGGTCGTTTGCTACGTCTACGCTATAAAACCGTGTATATGTGGGAAAGGTCATACAATATAACGTACGATATATGTAGTTCGATTCATCAGCCCATAGTAATGATAATTAACGATGATACAGGGAAGTAAAATGCAAGGTCGCCCACTTCCTACGGAGATGTATGTAGGTGAATAGCAGGTGCGTGGTGCAGATGAAGTTTCTAATAAATTACATATGTAAACAAAGATGCTATGCAGAAATTGTGTTTACTGACTGATTACTTTATTAAGAAACGATTCTTAAGTACTGATAATAGTAGACGATCACTGCAGCCCTCTTGAGGGAGCATTAACTTAAAGCAACTCTTATTCAATCATTACTTCCAGTAATATCTTAGGGTTTTTTTGGTAAACTATTCTTATATAATTGTATATTTTTGGGTGAAAAGTTTTGAAATAAAGTTTACATAATTTTGTTCCAAATGTTTAATATAAAAATGTTTATTTAGTTGCCAATTTTTTGAGCAGCTACCCACCAATTTGGAACTGAACGAAGATTTAGATTAAAAAAGGAATATAGGATGTGAAATCTTCTCTAGTTACGGTCAACTCGTTGGCCCCGTGTAAATTATGGGTTGAATGTTGAATGAATAATTTGTCGAAAAGTGAGCCGTCTGCATTATGAAATTCTAGCAAGTCGGACGAATCTGGTTTGACCGCATCCATGGTTGATACTAATGCTACGACTATTTTGAATTATTCACTGGCAATTTATACATTGTCGCGAAAGTGGAATTCGATGAGGTTGACGGACTATTCAAGATCGTGAATTCCATAGAAACGACCATTAGCGCAAAAACGACATGTGACTGCAGTGGCAAAACATCAAACTGAGATAGTCATTTAATGTTCTAAGTAACTGTTGCAAAATTACTTAGAAGTTGTGGTAAGCTCTATTTTGCCAAGTGCTAAGTTGCTAACTATTTAAGACAACGATTTAGGATGAGTGATTACTTTGTATACCAAACAATTAAAAACTTACAACAACCTCTACTAATGAATGATATAGAAACCGCGCGAAAACAGTTTTATTCAAGGCGGAGCTGTCGATAGTAACATGTTCAACTGACCTGTCCGGTAGCTTTCTTGTACCGATGTGTTGCTTCTCGGACGAGGTCTCTGACCAATAGGTCGCCAGCGCCGCAAGGTACCAGCACCCGAACGGACCCGAAACACACAGTCACCTTCATATCGACACTACACTGATTCACAATAGATCTTCTCACTCACCACCCGCCACAATATCCACGAGCTAGCATATTAGTTTTACGAAAAACTAATAGGAGCACGACACTATCTGACGCACATGGTTAAGGTAGCCCTGCGTCGAAGCCGCTCACGAAGCACCGTTGAAACAAAAAGGACAAAAACACTGGTCGCGCCGTGTGTCGTCATAGCGTCGGCGGGCAACGTCCCGAGCGGCCCAGCTTCGGGAGCAGGTCGACTTCTATCAAAAAAAATACCTACACCGATAGAGCAGACGTACACAATATCGAAAACATTTCGATAAGATTACGCGAAATACGGGCCGAGCGCGCGCTCAACTCCAACGGTCGTAGCGAGGAACATGAATAAGAGTTCGTTTGGGAGTTGTATCGGCGGGGAGCAGGGGTGCGGGGCGCGGACCGGTTCCGCGCGCAGCCAATGGGCGGCGGCGTCAGCGGACAGCTGTGGTGCGGCGCGCGTGGTGGCGGACTAGCTGAGCCGCGTCATACCACCGTACCACTCATACATAACGTGACCGTCCGTCCCGTTTGAAGCGGGACAGTCCCAATTTTAAGAGATCATTGATACCACTGAAAGATACCAAACAAGCATACAGTCCACCTGATGGTAATTAGTTACTGTTGCAACTGAACTTTTCCAACTAAGACCATAGAAGAACAGGAGTCCAATCTCAAGTCGATCACACATACGTTGCTACTCCTGAGGACTATGGTAGACATATGTGAGTCAGCAACGATAAAGTGGCGGTGTCCATAAAATCACAAAACGTCCTTCTTTATCAAACAAAGCAATGCTATCAATTCGACATAAGTCTTTAAATGGACATGGAAAATATCATTTCTCAAAAAATAAAATAGAAATATAATTTAATTACTTTATAAAAATACTAATTTATTAGTTTCTTTTTACCTGTAAAACGATAATTTAAATATGTCCCGCATTGAGGTAAAAAATAAATGGCTACATTACTCATACCATACCTGCCTCACCACCTCATACATTTCACTTGCATACAGAATGCTTCATCATAATTTGAACGAAACTACCTCTGACTGTGCTAACTGACTCAGACGCTCCATATTCGTCCAAAGTAATATAGTAGAAGTCATTAGGATTCATAAATTTAATATTTATTGATATTAGGAACGTTTTCGTCACAAGTAAACAAACTAAGATATTTATTAAACAGGCAGTTGCCAACAAAAATGTTAAAAGTAAGGTATGAAGCAAGTACATAAGTTATTATCAACCAATAATTTTTACCTGTATGTTATGGCCCTTCAGAGACTAACACGAGCATGACAAAGGTACACAACAGATTATACGCCTTATATTATAGTATAAAAGCTATAGAAGAAAAATAATCAAAAAATCAATGTTGTCATGCCAACAGCTAATGCAGAGAAATAAATTAAAACTTAACCGAATTCAGTTCAAGTACTCAGCTAAATATTACTTAAAAAACCTGAAATATAATATTGTTTCGTAAATATTTTAACTGTATACCAAAGTTATTTGAAAACATTAAACTCATTTAAGTACTTTTTATTTATGATCGTAATAGATCCTAGCAAAAGGAAAAAATTAAATTACTACGAAACTAACTCAGTGCATTTTGTACCAATTACATCGGAATGCCGTTGTTTTCCAATCCGATTGTACTTATCGGGTTCATATTACTTAATCGCTAAAAATATTTAACAAGCTATTATAGTCAATGATACTAGAAAGTAGGTTTATGCGTTGAGCATTTTCCGTAATTTTCCGTTTATTTCGATATGTGAATAATATAGAATAGAATAGAATATACTTTGTTGCATACCATGAAAGAGGAGACAAACATTTACAAAATTTCACGACTTAGTACACAATGTAGGAAGTTATAAAAGATCTAATGGAGCGACTTAGTACGTGTGGGACCGTATCTATCCATGATACCTTAGTTCAAGGCTAATGTATTAGTATGCAACACAGCCACAGTCGACGTCGTAGCCTGCACGGTTTGTCATATGGAATATTTTTTTAAAATTTAGTCTCCTCGAAAAGATAAAATTCAACCAGTCCTTTTAATCGGCATAAATATTTAGATACATGAATATTATAATTAAAAACAAATTTGAAAAATAATGTTAGTGTACTAAGGACAACAATAGTGAAAATAAAACAATTTGACCGGTAATGTAACCACTTTAATTCGTAATAAGTAATTAATATTGCTTAATTGAATTGAAATAAATAAATGTACACAATACACTGTCTAAATATCGCAATTTATATATCTACAAAAAATAGGTAAGTATACATAGTTCTCGCTATCAAAGTACATTTTAAGTTCAAATAAAATGTTTATTCACATTCATGTTGAGTAAGTTATGTCTTTTAAGGAATTAACTGTCTAAATTCCCGAAAGACTGATTTAACTCTTAAAACAAAAAATCAACAAGAAAACTATCATCTATTTCAAAATAACTACAAATTGTGTAACATTAATGTGAATAACACAGATTATGTAACCAGTAAGTATAATAGCTTAACAAAATGGAGAAATGGACAAGAAGTACGGAAACTGGAAATGGTATTCATTCTACAATTATATTAAAAACCAATTTGATATTGATATAATCGCTAATAAGAATTATATTAATTTAGATTACATAAAAATATTTAATATTGATTATTCTAACGTTGACTTCCTTTCTCCACTTTGATAAACTTAAAAAAGACAGTATCATAAATTGGATCGTCAAAGGAATTCCTATAGTACCTAAGTTAACAACAGGAGCATATATTAACTACTTCCTCATACACGGTACATTATAGAGTTTCTAATGTCAATTTTAAATTGAAAAACATTTCAAATTCGGTAGTATGTCGAAAATAGAGATTCAATCGCTTAAAATAAGGGAGCGAAAAATAAATACTTTGATTTGAAGCAATACTCAAAATATTTGGCACTATGTCTACACATGTTAATAAGAAAACTGTAAATATATTTACTGAAGAAATATAAGCAAACGAGACTTTAAAATAAAGATTCGTGCCTAGATTTATATACACTGTCGTGTCAGTTGATAGATTTAACAATATTTACAAAGATTCACAAATATTCCGGGCGTATGTATTCACCATACATAAATATACAAGACGATCAAACTGCTCGAGACGAGATTCCGCTATTTACTAACAAAACAAGCCAGCGAAGCGCCAATTTCTATAAATTCGAACATCTTGTCAATAATCCACGTAACACATTCACTAAAGTCTTAAAGCAGCTAAAGGATGGATACAGCGCTTGATACAAGCAACAGCAGGAAAATAAATTGGCATTACAATTACGATAAACCATATTGTGTTCCACGACCAGCAAGGAGTGAGTCATTTGCCACTCCCCAACCATATCTAATAAGTACACACTAAGCCAAATATAATGGCGCGCTTTGAAAATATGCAATCATAGGCTACATATGCCCCAAAATGAGAAAGTATATACTTAAATTGCGATCTGTTTTAATCTTACACTAGTAAATAACATTAATGACATGAAATTGACACATAAACTTATGTTATTTTTATTATAAATAATATTATTAAGTTTCTAAATACAATGGAGAATATTCTACAACAAATATTCACTACTGGTGTTAATATATTGGTTGTACTTTAGTCTTATGGTCTACCCACACTACAGATAGCAAGGCCGCAGTGCGGTTCTAATTTTAACGAGTAATTAAGAGAACTGAACTTTAATTATATGTAAAAATACATGTTCAAGGCCGAATTTAGTGAATTACTTTGCATTTATTTAGTACATGAAGTAACTATACGTATAATGTTTAACAGCAATGTGATCCAAACCACACTGGGAGAGCGTGGTGGTATATGCTCCAGATCTACATCAATTAACAACACGAATGCCAAATATGTAATATTGGATTACGTAACAAAGATGCATTCATAATTTGAAGGTATTAATGAAGATTATAATCGATAAATGATACATTGACTAGAATTAAAATTGTCATATTTTAAGAACAATATTTATTATACTTTAGGATTAAGTAGCTTAGTAAAAGCTATTTGAATCAATCGTAATATTAAAAAATTGTAACATTTCCTGAGTGAAAATGTAAATATTACGAATATAATATAATATAATATACAAGAATATATTAATTAGCAACGTTTAATATTATCATAAGAAAAAATGAAATTCGGCCTCTAATTTTCAATTTGTCCGAATTCCGAACAACAATGCTAATAAAATTTTAACAAAACATTTAGCTGACGAGAAACAGAAAACAGGAAAGTATTTAAATTTCTGTGAAACATGGTAACAACAATATACTCTAAATTATATTGAAATGCAAAAACTCATACTTACGTTAACGTTATAATTATATAGCTAACTCTATACGGTAATCACCAACCATGTACTCAGATACAATACCGACTTCCTTCGAGACGAAGTAGAATTATGTTAATTGTACAGTAGCGGGGCCAGCCCTTACGATAAAACATTGACGTTACAGATATTGGTCGCTCGAATTCGAAATCCTATTCCATATCACAAGACAAACGACAAATAATTCTAAGTCAGAGCACCTTATAATTGTAGAGATCATCGCGCATCAATAGATGATTCGAGGTGCCATCACATGGCACTCAACTGTACATAAATATCATACAGCGTTACATTAATAGGTACATATTGACAATATACACAAACGAAACAGTTTGAAAACAGGCACATTCTTTTTAATTAGCAATGACAATTGGAAATTTCAAAAAACATTCAAACTTAACCGATACACACTATTTGAATATGGTCAAATTAACAAAGATATCGATATCAATAACAGTTAATTTGCAATAGAAAATTAATAATTTTGAGTATTCTTCATGGTATGTCTATAGAGAGCCGAAACAAGCTTACTTTCAATCTCATCCAGACCACAATACGTCCTCTTCAAGTCCACCGACGGTTAAAAATAACCACATCACAGTACGAAGAATGGATACGAGGTAAGAGTGTCGAGTGAGAACAAGGTAGAGTCCAGTGGAAACACTCATATCACAAGATATCACTACACGTCGCTCTCGCCGTCGGTGACGTGCGTCGGCTGGCCGAAGTTCCTTGTAATGGACTCGCTGACCGTGCGAATGTTCGCGAGGTACCTGTACGTCGGGGTCATCACATATTTTTATTAGTTTTACACCCGTTTTACAAAAGGAAAGTAATATTTTTCAAATTATATTTGTTTCTTGTGTGTTTATTTGTTCACACGCTTCACAGATTTAATGGTTTTGTAGGATTTTAACATATAAACTGTCATTAGATTTGTGCTATTTATAGGAAGTAGAGCACAACATTTAAATAAGACGTTTGAAAATTAAAGAAAACTAGTAAAAATAAGTTCATAATAACAATAGTCGGATCTCATTAAGGCGTCTCGATAAAACTTAAGAACTAATTTTACGATCTGACATTCAGGTTCAGGTTAATTTTTTCTCATAAAGCAGCCTCCTCTCGTAATCTGATTTTGCAGCGCTAGTTTATCGACTCAACACCTACTAATACTAAGTACGAGTATAGCCACGAAACAGGATTTTCCGATACGTAAATATCTCGCAACTATCACGCTTATTTTGTAATTATGCCGAATTCCGCAACATTTATAAATCTGTCTGATAATACTCTGGTTTCCATATTACAGTAGCGTAAGGGCACTTCCACATACTTCTCTCTTTCCTGAGTGTATCAGAGCTAGGTGTGTATCGTTTACCTGTGCGCGGGCTCGTCCGAGTCGTAGATGGCGCTGAGCGACTCGAGCGACACGAGCGCTTCCGAGTCGAGCAGGCGGGACGAGGCGCGCGAGGACACGTCGTCGTCGCGGTCGAAGTAGCACGAGTTGACGTCGCTCAGCGCCGCCTCCGCGTCCGTCAGCCCCGCCTCGTTCAGCATGGACACGTTCTCCAGCGCCGGGTCGTCGGTGGTGTAGCCGGTGCTCTCCGGCTGCCCGCCCTCCCCGTCGCCCTCGCCCTCCGAGCACGACGAGCTCCACTCCGACTGGCTCTCCCCGTACAGCCCCAATTCTCTATGATTACATGCGGCTACCTGCACGAAAGAATTTTGTCAAAAATTTACATTACACATCCATCATTAAAGGTAAAACGGTATTCCAAAACGAGCACATAGTATAGCCCCACGAGGTAGACTGATCTGACAAATAATGGTGGATTCGGAGCTTAAAGGACATGACCGGGCCGGTTCAAAGGTAGGAAAGATGTGTGTATTGTAGAGTTTCTTTCATCACCTTTTCTCCAAAAAAACACCTTACGAATCGAAGGTAGTTTAATTTCGTTCAAAAAAGTTGTATGAAGTATCTACTTTGAATAAAAATATTCTGATTTTAATTTTTGTATTGGCGCTATTTAAGGGAGAATTATAACAGAACCGCAATCCTATCTGAAGTCATCCGAGATGCCTTTGTACGTCTGATTATTAAAATGGTCGCCACGCTTCTTACTGTAGCTAAAAACCGCATCTCCAATCGTTTCAATTTTTGAGAAGAGTTGTTTCACAACTTGGACATGTGAGTTTCTGTCGCCGACTCTTCTACAAAACGAAACACCTTACGGTGGTAGTTTATTGACGTTCAAAAAGAGTTCTGTTAAGAATGTACTTTGAATAAAAATATTTTGATTTGATTGATTGATTTGACGAATTTTGAGGATAGTGGTAGTACCTCCCCGGTCAATATGAGCACCGTGCAGGGCTACAAATAATATCGTCTGATTTTTTATTGTTTGAATATGCATCTCCTGTAATTTTTGGCTACAATTCGTTATCTACACAAGAATATCTAAGAATCTTAAATCAAATCTGTAATACTGTTTTACCCGGTTATGTAGTCGATCTTGGACTTCTTTATCCTGTTTATCTTTGGTGTTTGCTGTATCTGATTTTCTGGTACTCGGTGCACTGGAACAAATAAAAGTAATGAAAATAACTTATAATAATTTGCGGTATTTATATTGCCATTAAAAATATTACACGCACAAAAATTTAAGCAATAGTTGCTAACAATATTTTTATAAAAGACAGCTTTAAAGATTTTAAAATTATTTATTTATTGTATTGATGTTCACCTCGCGTTTTGATCCCTGGAATGCGACGGGGAGGGCAACTCGACGATGACGTCGGTGGGCAGGACGCCGGGGAAGTCGGCCAGGGGGCGCAGCGGCGACGCGGCGGGCGGCGCGCGGCCCGGGCTGCCCAGCTCCTGGCGCGCCAGCTGCGTGATGGCGGCCAGCCCCACGGCGTGCAGCGGGCTGCTGTTGTTGTTGTTGCAATTCCGCACCGGCTCCAACGAAGGGTTTTGACCTCTAAAATGTAGGGATTCGTAAGAAAATGAAGTGTTGAGTGAGTGTGAGTGGAATTGCATTGTGGAAGCCCTGATCTACTTCGGTTGTGTAATGATATATGATAATAATATTGTTTTAACAGGTGTAACGTACATACTTAACTTGGAAAGTTCTGACTCGTTTTCAGGAGTATACTTTTATAGGTATTGTGTTGATTCCACATTCATGTTGATGCAATTTTAAAATGAGCCAGATTTATTAACATTGGGTAGAATGCTTCCACTAATATTGTGTCTGCTATGATCTTGCGTAAAGGGTCTTCCATGTAAATCCAGATATACACGGAAGGTTTTTTTACCTCATGCCATTTTTTACATTTATGATTAATTATTGAACAGTCAAATTTTTGAACAGCTTTACACTTACCTTAATTCAAGTTTCAATTCCTTTCGCTCTGTTTTCGGCGGATTATTCTTAATTAGATTCTTATCATCGAGCAGCCTTTGGATCTCTCTCTCGAAAGGTGGGACGCAAGCGACGTCGGAGGGACTCCTTTTAGTGAAAACTTCCCTGGAATCATGGTTTAGGTGTTTCAAGTTACTAGGTCGACTACTCGAACTTGAAAAGGAGTTTGTTCTTTGCGTGAGACGCGGGACATCCTTCTTGTCAGTCTGACTGCTGCCGTCCCTCTTCGCGGAAGCCTGAAGCATATTAATAATACTTCTCTGTAACTTTTCTTCCTCCTTATGAAAGTTAATGCTGCCGTCGAGGAGTTTATCATCGAGCGAGGGTTTCTTCATAATTTTATGTTTAGCGTACAGATCGTTTATGAGGGTCGGTTTGGCACCTCTGATTGGAGGATAATCATAGCCGGAGTTGCCTTCGTTCCGTTGCGGTCGCGCGGGGGGCAGCCAGGCGGCGCGCGGGGGGGAGGGGGACGCGTCTGTCGTTCGCGAGTAGCTTTCGTCGGACGAGCTTAGGCTAGGAGACCTAGTCAGAGAGCTTAGCTCGTCGGCGGATGAATGTACGCGTGGACTTCTCGCTAATGGCAGGCTTTCACTTGACCGCGGCCTTGGCAACCGAGTTGGAGGCCTCCGTTTGTGTACCGCGGGAGGACGGGGCTCTTGAGGCCTGGGCCAGGGCGGCACGAGGGCTCGGGGAGGAGGCCATCTCGGATTAGCTGATATACCGTGTGGTGGGGGAGGTGGCGGGGTCTCGTCCGGCTCCTTGTTCCGACGGCCCTTGCTACCCTTGTGGTTATTTCCATTCTGACCGTTGGGTAACAGTGGCTCGTTTTCTCCAGCGACTGACGTTTCCCTTAATGGCGGCAACCTCGAAGGTTGAGCGGCCGCTCTACGTGCGGAGTTCTGTAACATGGCGAGAGGCGTTGCGACCCCGCCGTACGCTGTCGGCGGGTTTTGCGGGTGTCCATTGGAGGAGGAATTTTGCCCGTTGCCATTCGCTGGCGCTCTATCCGTCAGGAAGTATGTCGTCATTTCTCCTTTCCCTTTAACTTTAACTTTTCCTCTACACACAAATTGATAAGGCATATCTTTGAGCACCTGGTACACTTCTTCAGTAACCTGCGTATGGTTCGGAAGCCCCGTGGAGTCCATACGAGAAGCTACGTTTACCGTATTGCCCCAGATGTCATACTGGGGTTTTCTGGCTCCTATCACTCCAGCGACAACCGGACCAACATTGATACCTAATGAAAAACAAAAACAATTTTATTCATGTCACTAAACTTGATCATGACTAATATGTACGTACTATTAATGAGAGCGTCCATATTTATACATTGGAGCAACGTGATAAAGTATGCTTATTGCTTTCCCCAGTTGTATTAAGATACATATAACGACTGTAACACTTTCATAGAAATAATAAAACAATAAAATCTAGTATTATCATGTTCAAGTACAGTGGCATTATCTTTACACAAATGTCTAATGGTCCCAGTGTTGATATTACAATACCGTTTGAAATGAAACTTAGTTCTTGAAAGTAGCAACGTAACTATAATAAACAAGACTCCTAGAGCCTTACTCTTACTTCTGTAAGTATTACTTTTTAAAATTAGTAGCAAGGAATAATTATATCTTTTAAATCACCAAGTAAATATCAAACAAGTCAGTACCGTTAAAAAATAGTTTTAAAATTTTTGTCACATCGTCTGACGATATCTTTTGCCACCATTAATGTCAATTAAATGCAGCTACTTACCAACTCTCAACATGAAGTTGTTGTAAGAATTATCATTGATATCTTTTAATTTGTCCCTCATAGCAAACACAAATTCGACTAGTGTAGCCATAAGCTTGCGCGTGCTGGGGTCGTCCGACATCTTTTTGTCTGGTATCAGGCCTACGGCGGCCATGTACGTTGATCCTACCGTCTTTATTTTGTCTATAGCCCCAAAGCGATCTTCGCCGAGTAACTGGAAGGAATTAATGCTGTCAGTATTCAATGACGATTAAGTTGTGAGCATGTTAAGAAGATTTCATATTTTTCTAACATAGCAAAAATCCCTATTATCTCTATTTAATTCAATGTTAGTTATACCCGTAACTTCGTTCATGTTTATTTGAAGGAAAAGGTAAATATATATGTATATATTTCTGTGCAATCCTATAAACATAGATAAATTCATTATGTGCTAGATATTGCCTCAGTTTAAATACCAAACGAATTTCCTCGAAACGATGATTCAGATTGTTAAATAAAAATAGTAGATTTAGTGTATGTCTCGATATTATACATAGCTGATCTATATTTTTGTATATGTATAGAAGATAAAGATCTGTGTCAGATCAGCATTAGAGTACCGACATGAAGTATATTCCAAGTTTTGTTAGTTTAGAGTTATACTCTATCCACTTTACGTACGACCGTAAATACGACTGCAGTAATATTAAATATTGCATGTGGATATTTTTTGAACACAGCGACCACTTAGCATCAGCTGACTTACAAGTAACCTTCTAACACAAAAAACTCTACGATACGAAAAAAAATTAACTTGAATATAAGAACAGAATCACCTCATCAAAGTCAGCGATGATCTCGTTGAGCAGGCGCAGGCACTCCATGCCCTGGTTGTTCCCGTCCAGCTCCATGTAGAACTCGTGGTAGTTGGTGATGGAGGCGAACACGACGCCCACGCGGTGGTACGACTGGTGGTACAGATCCTGCCAACCGCGCTTCTTGAGTCAGCGAGCGAACGAGTGCGAGCGAAAGCCATGCAAGTCCGGGGGCAATGACAGAAGTGCAGCTTAATGACATGGTTACACGAGAACGGCGTGACGGCGTGGCGGCGTGTGAGCTTATAACTAGTATAACTAGCAAATATGACGAGTACTAAGCAATTGTAACAAGTACAAGTCATTTCCAGTCGAATTTCAATCAATCATATGAATATACAAATATTTTTTGACTTGCTACAACCATTTTAATAGAACTCCCCTATGTAACTGATTCCATATTTAATCAAGTCAAGGTGTGTTAAGGTTCAATACATTTTTTGTTTGTTATGTTCACATATAATGTATGTGATGAAAAAACAAATTTTAGTATAAGAACCACTGTTTCGTCTTCAAGTAACTAAGAATTAAATCAGTTAGGATCAAATTTTGGAAATCCTTCTAAAGTATTTGAAATATGTTTAACTAAAATATATTTATACTGTAATCTTAAGATTTATAAATAATTATTCGTTAAATTACACACTTTTTTGTGATAAATAAATATATTTTTCCAGAAAATGTATGCATTCACTATAAAATCGGGCATATATATATGTTTCCCTAAATAATGTTCACTTTAATCATTTAACCTACAATCTCGTGCACGATGCGAAAGCGGGCGAAGGCGAATGAATCGATCTTGCGTGAACGTACTGAATGTGAACGTACTGAGTGATTAGTAATGAACGAAATAGTGTAGGCTGAGTCAGTGCAGTGACTCGTGCACGTGACGATCAAACAAAGCTACGGCAGTTTGTAAGCACACGATGTTTTAAGCAATAAGAAATCCTTTTGCGATAGCCAATTTTGTTGCCAGAACATATCTTATTGTTTAATGAGAATATTACCATGTTGGTTCTGAACTGATTGTCCAGGAAATGCGTGGCCACGTGAGCGGGGAGCAAGTTGAACAATATTCGTCGATTGGAAGCCTGAAATACAAATAAATATGATAAATTGACGATAACTAAATTATAGATAAGGAATAAAAATTCCATAGCATACAAGTTCATTGATGCACATTAAAACAGCATAGTGGAGTGTTATCAGGTAGGGACAAACTGATTAGTGTGCATCCATGGAAAAGTTCATCAGAATTGACATGTCCGTCTGCAGAAGGTAGTAGTTAGTGTCATAAAAAGCAATGACAAACTAAAATAAAATGTTTAAGTTGGATAGGTGCGGTTACTGGCTACACTTAAAGCGAGGCTACATCTTAGTCCTGAAGAGTAGTAACGCGACAATGTGCCTCTACATATGGGAGTTCACTTCAGTTTAAGGTTACATGTACATTAGCCAAATTTACCAATGTTATTAATTATATTTTTATATAAAAAACTACTACTAATGTTCGTAATTTTTGCTATTTATTTATTTTTAATCATGCCAACTCGAAGATCAATACTGTGATGTTTACAGCGTTAACTTGGCGTGTCCCGTGCAAGAGGGCAAGGCGTGTAGGTACCTGCAGCGCGTCCATGTCGCGCTTCTCGTCGCGCGCCTGCGCCTGCCACAGGAAGTCGAGGCGCGCCGTCCACTCGGTCTGGCGCGCGTGCAGCAGCACGCCCAGCGCCAGCGCCAGCGCCCACGCCGCCGACACGTACGCCGACCCCACCGCCGCGCCCCTGCACCACGTACTTTTGGTAAACGTCACGTGGCTCCTACACGTGCTCTTGGCTCTTACATCTCCTACGACCACCGGGAGGTCGACCGTTGAGCCCAATACAGTTCGGTATTGAAGACGGCACGATTTAACACAGATGTGTTTTTCATGATAGTCTGACTAATTTCGAACCTTTACTAGGTCCTTGTTTATACTGACAGAGATTATCTCTGTCACAAACTGAAAACTTTAAACCATCTCGTCAAGGCCCTAAACCTGTTAAGTTAGCCCCAGAAATACAAATTAATTTGATAACTTCAAATGTGTGGAAATATAGCTTTAATTATATACATGCATATTATATTACCATATGCTCGTGACCAACACACTCGTCAGGTATTTTGTATTAGCCACAGAATCTTCAACTAAGGCGTGACATTATAGGAAACTCTTATGAAATCGCAGCATTATCTAGCCTTATTTTATATTATAATAAAATTTTTCGAAATCGATTACCAATTTACATAAACGACAACCAATAACATCAATTGGACTGCTCGCCAATTTGCTGCTCCATATATTCAGAAATGATAGTTCCGCTTACCCAGTCATCATATCATAGCAGTCAAATAAATCCTTATGGTAGAGGAGTATAACGGCGACGTATCCAGCCGTCATCACAGCCAGCAATATGCCCTTGACCAGTATAGGAAGGCGCAGGAACACGGCCACCGCCAGCATGCTGAGGCAGCACCCCAGCGTGATGTAGAGCGGCACGGGGCACGCGCGGTGGTCGTTGCTGCTCCACAGCGCGGCCGCCACGTCTCCCGTTTGAGATCTTATCTGATCCATCGTAGTCACATTCTCAGTTAAGTTTCGGCATATGTTCATCTCTTGGCATGTTACCTGAAACCAATTAGGACAATAAAATAAAACACTAAATGTACAAATCACTTGATTTAGTACTACCTATTTTTTACTAAATTAAGTAAATAAAATAAATTAGTAGAAAATCGTTTTTAGAAAGTTTTTAAAGATGTGTGATATTTGCCTGCATATACATACATATGTATATATTCACTTTGAGTGGAGATCCGTACTCAGCAGTAGTGGAATACAATAATGTGAATTAACACTTACAAGGTTCAAAACTGTAGGTATCAACCGCTACACCTATTTCCACTATTAAGCATTTTTTTAGTTTTGATAAAAAGATGTGATTGCTGACTCAGATATAAGAAGACCAGCGCTGTCCTTAGCTGTAGCAACGGTTCTCTGATTGATTTCAGACGAAATACTTGTTCAATAAAAATTGAATACCGATATCCATTATTACAATTAGTGACAATTATCATTTAATCAACCATCAGGTAGATTTTCTGCACAATATTTGGTTTCTGTACTGATTGTACCTATCCGAATACTCTTTTTACAAAAAGTTTAGGCTATATGTGCAGAATATCTATATTATATATTGAGTATCCCATATGTATTTTACCTACATTTTGTTATGTTGTATAACGGGTATTCACGACTAACGCTTTTTAATTACCGATATTCCGAGCCAGTTGCACGGCTCCTGGTCACATCGAAGTTCACTAATCATCAGCAAATATCGGTAATTAAAAAGCGTTATTTATGAGTACCCGTTATATAACATATGTAATGTATAAATTCCACGATATTAGTTAAAAATCGTATATTAACATTTTAATTTATGTCATACTCACAACGTTCACTTGTCCTACAGCATAACCAAGCACTATTGTGAAGGTAGTGATGGCATTTCTAAGAGCAAAAGGTCTGGACACGTCACACGGTATGAGCCGGAGTCTGGCCGCCAGGGTCAAGGCTAGTACCGCAGCGGACCAAGCGAAGGCGGTCACGAACAGAAGCAGCAGGATCGTTGTGCGCGGGAGTATGGCGGCTTGGAGAGCCCCCGCCGCGACGAGAGCACCCAACGCAGCGCTTAGTGATCCCGCCCAGCCTCCGTCCGTGGATGCCCGGTACTGAACAAAATATACTCTAATAAAATATGGAATATAGGATAAAAATATTGTGTACATAAACTTTTTATGACAATGATTTTCAACATCAACAATGTACAGAGCAAGTTCACTCAATTCCATTTTACACGAAAGACTTTTAAGCCGAACTTTATGAGTGCTTGGATTTTGGTGCGTAGTCCACAAATGAAAATAAAATAACAAACGATGTTATGTCTCCTCATGGTTAGTGGTCACTGCTGGAAATAAAAAAAATATGCTACAGGAAAAGCAAATGGACGTACAGGTGGAAAAAGAATAGGAACCCCAAATGAAGTCAATTTCAGATGCATTATTATTTATGTAAAAGATAGCCATAATTTTATACCCAAACATGAGAATTTCTGAAAAATGTTTTTTCAGTGGTTGAAAGTCTAGCACTATGAAATTTTTTTAGTGTGTAAATAACGTACTTACAGTGAAAAACCAATAGTAGAACTTACTTGAGCTTCCTTCTCGGCGTCTTTGAAGCAAAGCGTGAGTAGGTGCACGTGCGTGGCCTTCTCGCGATGCACGGAGCGCGCGTCGATGGCCTGCGCCAGGTACTTATTGACGCGGTTCGTGGGCTGATGGTACACAGACGAGTGACGCTTTTTCAGAGGACGCTTGAACTTCTCCGTTACTTTATTCTGTGGACACATAGCGACAGTTCAACGCAACCGACTTACTGTTGCTTTCATTTTCAGAGGGATAATTATCCTAGGGGAGTGGAAGTTGGAAAACATCAAAGACGGTTTAAAGGACGTTAAGGCCACTGAAAGGTACACGAAGGGTCCACCGCATGCTGACGCCATGCTCCATCCAATTTTCGAACTGACCTTAGAAATAAAAGTTCCGATCTCCAAAGCAGCATCACATCATTAGAAATGCAATTAAATTAAACAAAATATAATTGAACTGAACACATGAAATGATAATTTAAAATAGTTTGTGAAAATAAAATTAAAATATCAATGTACTTAACTTCAATACTTCAAAGAATTTAAATTAAATCTTAATCTTAAAAATTTTTGCACAATTATCTTACTTCATCTGAACGACAGCAAATCTTATGTTTGATTATTTCTCGAATCGACGCATATCTGTTTACTTATAAAATTTAATAAATTAAAACTAAAAAACAATTTTCACTAAAATAAGCACAAATCAAGAAATAACCAAGCATAGAGGAAACGGGTTGTCATGATAACTCCATGCATGTTAGTAGGGTGGGAGCCATGCCATGCTGTGCTCGTGACTAGATAGGGTAGCGAGTGAAACACAGTTCAGTGCATTCGACTTTATTATATAAAAAAACAATAAAAAAAATATAGTTTCAAGTAAATATTTTTACATTTTTCAATAAATCCAAGATAAAAAGAGTGAATGATTTCGTGTGTGCAAGTAGTTACCGATAGTTTTCACGGCGATACGTTAAGGCTATAGTGCGAACGATTTCATTCGCGTAGGTGTGATCCACGGACGTAAACATCGACCTACATTATGGGGTTTGAGTGTTACCCGGTGTATAGTGGTAAACAATAACACAAGAACAACATTATTGTCTGCGCTTACTGTCTCATCGGGTATTTGTTGTGGAACTAATGTCCAAGGGCGGATTATCTGAAAAACAATGAGCAGACGTCTTACGTTAGTTGCTGTTTACTGTGGCCTTCCACACATTGGAAGTATACAAAATAACAACATCGATACAGGCTTTCCGGGGTTCACATGACAGAAGTAATGCCACAAGTTTAAAAAAACAATCTCGAAGTCACCGAACTTGTAAGCGATGGGCGAAAGCCTACACAGCAACTAAATGTAGTGTCCTATTAAGACGCCGAAGTAAAGTGCTCTTAGGTAGAACGAGGAACACTTAGGCTCGTGTGCAACATAAACGGAAACATCTATGGACCGTGTAGTGTAGGAGTTTAACAGTAGGTATGGACTAACACCGAAAATGATCATTGCGTACCTAACGTGTGTTGACATTCCCCGCGAATGAACCTAGTGCATTTCAAGGCATCAGGGCAAACCTTAATTTAGAAGAAGCAGCACAGATTAAGTATCAAAATCACCACTCAAAGACCAATCTAACTACTGGAAATTAAGCGAGGTTATCTGCCGCGCATCGCAATATGAAACGCATTGAGTATGCAAATTCAACAATGCGTTTCATGTACAAATTTGAAGCGAAAATCAAAAACCGCAAGGATAATAGCAATATGGATGCCTGTTTTATTTGCTGGGTTTGCGTCGTCGATGTCGACTTCGTAGTAACTGTTGGCTGGTGTTGAACATAAACACATTATGTAATCATGAACTGGACAATATTTCCTTGAAAAGTAATGTGTGTATGTTCCATGCATGGTGTTGCGTCAGACGTATTTAACTGTGCTTTTGTCAGTTCTCACTCATTCATTAAATTTATAAAATAAAACTTTATTGCACGTCCAAGCAAATTGCGAGAGAGCGTGGTGAAGATTTTACCTAAGTATTACCAATTTAGTCGTTCAATTCGGGGACGTTTTACTTATTTCTTCGTACTATTTTGTAGATGAAGGATTGAATCACTATGAACAGATTGAGATCAACAGTTCCTTATTTTGTATTTTTGTATGTTTAATTGATAAATGAATCTGATTAGGCATGCCCCTACTTAACATTGGGAATTTGGTAGCAGCAAAATAATTATTAACTTTTTTCTACAAAATTATTTTTCTTTTTGTCATTTTGTACGAATTTTTTATATGTGTTACATTACTTTAATTGAAATTATTCTTAAATATATGTATGATACGTGCGTATTTATAGCACGCGTTGCTAGTGTGTAATTACTAAGTTTTTTTTATTGAAGCAATGCTTCAACTTAAGTCTTTTAAGCAACAGTGTTTTATATCCACTCGTGTTTTTATCTACGCTAGAAATATCAGCGTACCCAACTATGTGACTAATTGAGCCTAAGAACTCGTCTAAGTGTAGGTACCGTATCGCAGCATCTGCTCAAACGTGCAACAAGTAACGAAACACAGGTAAACGTATGCCAGTGAGGCTCGGAGGCGTGACCGTGGCGTGTGTGCGCAGTGCGTGGTGTTGCATGACGGCGTCGAAGGTGTGTTGGTGCGGGGCGGCGGC
>DWON01000787.1:0-29163 GCA_018251015.1 Phocides pigmalion okeechobee
ATTCTACTACCTTTATGTATTTCAGCATAAGCAGTAATCATTCGGATGAAGAATATTGAATGTGTCATATCGAATATTCATATCGGATTTGCCACGGCCGTCAATAGATTCGTATCCTTTATGAAACTAGCGAAGTGTGAAAATCATCGGAACATTTAATTTGGCGCGGCGCCACTCTGCCAGTACACGTCATAATTCAATCTGTCTGCTCAAACGATTTACAGCAGGAAATATTGACTTCCTAGAAGGTGACCTGCACCAATCCCAAAAATTAAAAACGCATTTTCCTAAAATTACAGGGCTCACCCACATCCACATGGAAAATATAATTTTAGTAATACATAAAGAACTATGTAATTTTAGGAATAGGTAAGATAAAGAATTAATGACGATACAACGAATTAGGTACGTCGGAAACAACGGGTGACACAAAAAGTTAAGCGTGGTCGGGAATTGGATGGATGACCACGTTACGCTTTCTTTTCGTTTGTCATCGATAGATGTCACTCTAAACTTTGTCGAAAATTGTCGAAACCTTTAGGCGGTTTGAAAACTTTCGTCAATTGGATTGACTACTAAATATTCACCAATACGGGCTGGAGCAGCGTGGCAAAGTTTGCTCCAGCACTCCTCCACTTGTAACGGAAATCTCGTGCCTTACAGTGCCATAAAATGGTGAAGTCAAAATAACACTGTTTTTGTTAGGACTTTGTATGGCCACTGATTATTTGGTTTGAATGAATATAATCATTATACCTTCATTTTCATGATTGGAGAGTAGAACCACAGCTATTTTCTATGTGGTCGCTGCAGCCCATGAATATAAAACAGAGAAGCAATTCTTGTATGTAGGAGGTATGGTTACCGACATGCATAATCTTCAAGAGTAGCAACACTTCTCGTACCGGAGGCCGTAAGTAGTTCTGTTTCAGATCTGATACAGATATCTATGGGCTACACCGACCATCTTACATCAAGTGATCTACACGTTATTTTACCACTTTTTAAAATTAAAAAAATCTATAAATAGTTATTTTTTGACACTCTTTATACATAAAAAATTATAACGTTATATCTTTTGACTTCATAACAAATTCCAAGAAGTTGGTATAAAAAATAAATCAACATCAATAAGGGCCTTTTCCATTTCCAATCCATTCTCGATAAAAAATAAAGCAAGAAAAGAAGCTTAACAAGTCTCGGAAGAAATGCAGGCTCCAGTCAATTTGATTTATATTTCTATTTTTGATAACTATTGACGTCTCGACGTAAATTACGGCGGAAACCGTGAGCGTTCACTCGGAACTACGTGGGGCCGGCAACGATAGACGTTGAATGACGTATTTTATTTATTCATTTTATTCAATAAAGAACACTGTGTAGATCTTATAACAGGTTTTGAACAAACGTCTTCAACATGTTACGGAATATGTATTTCTCTACAATATGTGTTCTATTTTGTGAATAGGAATAAATCAAATAAGTATTCAATTGTTTGGAATGGAGCTCTAGATTGGTGAGTAGTTTGAATTGTCCTTAAACCTATTATAATCGTATACAGAACAAAAGTCAAAAGGCAAATTGAGTTTGTACATTTATTGTATTGTATATGTACTTCGTTATATCCTTCTGTATATGCTTATATTACAATTATAACTATGTAGGTGATATTTGACACGTATATTTATTTTATAGACAATTGAATTTGATAGTAAATTAAGAAAGGAAAATTAACAATAAAAAATGTCGTGTATCTAGGCATCGTTGCATAGTTTTTGAAAATTACATCAAGTTTTCTAAGTAACTTATTTACTAAAGTGTAAAGTTGGCGACACAGGTGCTTCAAAAAATGCCGCCCTCGCGTAATGTTTCAACTATGGGGTGAAAATTTTTCAAAAGTTTTAAGGGGATACAACTAGATAATAAACACTTTCTGATAAGATTTGAATAAGATACGTGGTGTACTTTTTTACATGTATGACATTAATACAAGCAATTTAGAGTATCACAGTAACAGACATAATATTCGTAATCTCTTTGACAATATTATTAAATACAATTTTGATTTTATTGCCATTCAAATCCGCATTTGGAAATATTTTTTTTACTTTTATAAACTTTGAATTTTTATACGAGTGTCAGTCTACGAGTCTCAGTCCGAAACCCTTAGTTGTTAAGTACAACACACACTTGACTGTTTTCTAGAAGAGTTCTTCTTTATAACCAAAACAGTTAAAGAATGTCATCAAACAGGAGAATGTAATATCCTAAAATATTGGACACCCGAAATCTCTGCTGCCGTCGATACAGCACGAAACACATCAAATATATCAATATTATGTCGTGTTTGGTACGAGGATAAAAGCAGCCACTAATTAATTCCGCCTGAACAACTAAGTAGTCGTTTTGATGCCCTGCAATAATAGTCATTTATATACGGCTGAATATTGAGCTCTTGAGAATGTAGGGATTAAATTTTCTTTTTCTTCTTGCAATAGTAGTATCCGTGCAAGCTGATTACCTGATTTAATATCCACTGCAACCTTGCTATATGTTTTTTCTACTTACTTTTTATTCCGGTCAACTGATTTTACACTGTATCTTGGACATACATTAAATGTATGTAAATACCTTATAAATGAATAAAATATTTGAATTTAATTTGCATTTGAATTTATTACTGAAGTCCTACCTGAGTTGCAATTTTTTAACAATAAGATGATCATCTCGTTCATTATTTTATATGGCCCATCTCTTCAACAGAATAAAAATATATACTATAAAAATGTAACACAAGGATATATTTTTCACTCGAGCTCAGTTTCAGCGTGCTAAACACCACTCTGGCTTTAGCCGATTTTATGTTTAATCGTAGTTAAATTTAGGTCTCGTTCTTCTGTTTTTAAAATTTCTTGTATACTTTCATGGCGGTTCAAAAATGTTGCTTCTTTGATATTACTCCACAGAGAAGCGATACTAAGCGTGTTCAGTTCTGAGCGTCACTTTGTAATGTGCCCTTCCTCTTATGTTAATCAAATAAAGTGCTCTAAATGCAGCGTATATCTGTAATAATGTAACGCGGATGGAAACAACTTAAGAAGTATATTTTAGTACCTAGTTTATCGACCGACAGATGAAGTAATGTTGTAAAGACTTAAAAAGAAACAACAATTTTCATTTTTACCGCGTACCTGTGTGGAATGAATTTTATTTCTTAACTATATCCGAATAACTATTGCATAGAGTTTTACAAAAAAGCAGTGAGAAAGGTTTCTTTCAGTGACACATTTAAAGTAGATTACATTCCTGACGGCTAAAATTAACGCATCAAAAAGAAGACTAAAAGATTCAGGCTTACTACATCCATAAAACTAGAACATAGCAGTGCTATACTGCAAAAGACGGAATACTTATTTTAATAATATCAAAATCATAATATTTGAATTAAAAGTAGGTTATTTACAAAACTCATTTTGAATGTCAATAAACTACCACCGACTTGTAAGATAGTTTGATTTGGTAAAGAGGTGACGAAAGAAACTCCAAAACACACATATTCTCTAAGTTTGCAAACATTCACAAATGGTAACTCACTGTCATAGGCAAATGCAAACAACAACCTACATGGCAACGTACAACTAAATAGATAATCTTACCGATATTTTACCCAACGGATAAAAATATAGACTATCCTGGAGATGAAAGGAGCTCAATAATGAATTCCGTTGGAACAACTAATCATAGTAAGTGGTAGTCGAAACACCCATTAATGCACCCCATAATCTCCGTAGACGTAAGTCGATGTTCGGGGGAGATTACCGCATGAAGTGGCTTAATGTATGGAGATCTTGGGAAATTGTTATAATTAATGAGAACATGATTACAGTTTACCTTATAAAGTACAACTTAAGTTATATAATAGTAATGAGTTGTTGAGGAGGTCAGTTATCTCTTACTAATATTATAAATGCAAAAGTAAGTATGTACTATATGTTCTGTTTTTCGAAACGACTGAACAGATTTTGATTTTAACATAGAAATACATAGATTAGACCATGGAAACGTGCATAGGATATCTTTGATTGTGAAAATGAAACTTGAAGTGGTTGAAATTGGAGACACATAATTTATATTTAGTAAGAGGAAATTATTATTTTTATAAATTAGGGATAAAAATGTTTTTTTTACAAAGCCGCGTGCAAAACCTAGCAGTGTATAAACATTATTTTTTTCAAATTAAACGTACGTATTAAAAAATCATTCGTGGATGTTTAAATGATTTTATTTACAAATACTAGTTTCGAATCATATATATGTATGTACATCAATCCTCTGGCTTCTTGGTCTAGTGGTTAGAGATTCTGAGTGCGAAGCCCTGAGTTTATGGGTTTGACTTACACCCTCATTGGGGACAAGTATTTGAGTATTGGGCTTACGTGTTTGTTCTGGTGTAAAATTATGTATATAAGTACGTATATCACTTTCAATTCACAATTATTCACTTCTTGTCACTTTTGTTTTGGGGACACGCTAATTCTCGAAAGTGGTAAGTCCATAATTGTTTGTATTTGGATAATTTTGATCTATTAAAAAATGAAAAATTTAAAAGGCTTCCAAAATTGTTATTTTTTTCAGTTATTTTTTTAAGTTTCATGTTTTGAGTTTCGATATTTTTGAAATTTCCTTTGCCCCCGCTAGAAAGCTCCGTATATATGTATCAGTAGTCTACTTAGGTAGACATACGACAACTACCATAGTGGAGGCCCTACCTTTATTTTTATTATATATATTATTTATTCAATTATTGTGTCTTAAATCTATTATTTTTGTTAACTTGTTATTCATCTATCATAAACAGAATTCAACAGAATTCGTAATTAAAATTGCAATGGAACCAAACATTCAGAGTTCAGACATACTGCCTTTGTACTCAAAGTGAGCCACATTAGTTGCACATCCTTCGGAAGGCGGTCGTCAAAAATGTCGTATAGACGTCTGCAGGTCGGAGAATGTTTGACGCTAAATAAACCTTTAGAGCCTTTAGTACAAAGATAAAAATAAAATAAATAAAAAATATCACAGCGCTTTCATTGTCTTAGTTAATAATTAAGTGTATGTTTCATTTATGACTTTCGTCTAAGGTTCAATCGTGCAGTTCAATGGATGGAATAAACATAAATATATTATTTTACATTTTTAATTGTCTCCTCACGCTTCATAATTGACATTGGTTTATCTGTCACCTGTAAAAAATTTAAATAAACCATAATATAGTTCAATATTTACTACATTTCGGCCCCGTGATTACCACAGTCACCATTATAATACACTAGTTACAAGCTCAGGTGGAATTACAAGGTGATAGATCAAAAGTTCTACTAGGGAGGTACTACTAATTATTACTACTAATTACACTGGTTACACTTTGACGCTTCAAAGTGTAGCCGGCGACCATCTTAGTCCTCAGGAGTAACAACGTATCTACGTTCGAGCTCAGATAGGATTTCAGTCGTGTTTATGGTAGTACGTGGATGTCTGTCTGCTGTGACCACTTAATATTTGGTTTCCATGCTCGTTTGCTACTCTTCTCATATTAAAAGAAACAATATTACATTATAATCTATATATGTATGTATATATACGCATACTGTAACCTACGTCTGAGTAATTGTAATTGGTTTCCAAAACTTCGCCCTCTATTAGGCATCTGTTTAGTTTCCATTAACGCTACAAGCATCGGCAATCTCCTTCGTAATAATATCAAAATTTTGGATAAACACCACAGCAAGGCCTTGTTAACTTACACAAGTCTGTTTAAGCAAAATAGACTTGGGCCTTGTTAACTTACACAAGTCTGTTTAAACAAAATATCCTATGGAATTAGGGCAGGTTATGAGTTCTCCTATTTCTGATTAAAAATTCTGAAAGACAGTAATTTCAAAAAGTTGTGTTTAATATAAGAATATAAAATTTATTTATAAGTTGACTATTAATAAAATTACAACAAAGCACACATAGATATGTGGATAGATTAGATACAAATAGATTGTTTACATGGTAACCGATCGAAAAGATAAGCAATGTTGGGTGAAGTCGCGAATTGGATGGGTGACCGTCAGTGGCAAAATTTCATGCACGTTTTCATTTTATTGATAGTTGTCGCTTAACCTTGTCGGAGAAGCAAGGTTTTGAAAATGTCCGACAGACTTCTACTTAACTCCTTACCTGTATCCCTACTGACAATAGGGATAATCCAATAGAATCAGCATGCTATCTAGGTATTGACCTAGTAATATCTAGGTCTAGTCTGATTGCCCTAGGCCTACTCTCTAAGGAGACCCCTTAGTTATACCACCTACAAAAATTTTGTATTGTACTATAGTTACAGACAAGGGAATGTTTTAAGCGAAGATTTTAAGTCTTTATCATTATTCTGGAACATTAAACGAGCCATGCAACTTGTTTGAAGTACCGTTAATATAAATGTACATAGTAAGATGTACAAGTTCCGTTATGATATTAATTAAGAATCATATTTAAATATTATTCATTTCGTAATACCTTTGGCCCCACGCATATTTTGAATCACTACGTCCAAGTCAAAAACGTTTTCAATTCGAAGTAAATACACGAAATTGCACTATAATGTTTTTTAAAATCTGAATATTAAGGTGTCGCCGTCAAAAGGAAAGTTAATGTTATGAAAAGGACTAGATTTTCACATCTCCGCCAGCCCGCCGCCATATTTTCGAGAGCGGCTGTACGAGAATCCATTTTGCATCATTATTTTCAAGTGGATGCGATTTTGCGGGATCTAGTTATTGCAGACTGGTACTTAAATGAAAAAGTTTGAACTTTTGATTAAATTAATTCATATTATTTTGTAGTTTGTGATATTCATAATAGATATAAAATTTAAAATTTTCTTCCGATCCCCGCCTTTAAATTACATCTGTAACTAAATTCTAATGGACCACTTTCGTGACAAGAAGGCTGGTTCATATCTCAAGCAGATAATTTCGTTAGCTAGTCAGTGTAGAAATGCCACCAGCGGTCTTGAATTTTGACACGGACTCTTGTAACTAGATTGTTGAGATGAGACTTTTATTATTATTAGTAATAGGGTATACATTGTAATCATGGGTATATCTTGAACAAAATGTATTTTCATTTTGTATACAACAACAATTACCATTATTAGATCACCAATTCTGGATGATTCTTAATATTGCCGACGCGAAGTAGACTTGACAATTCAATTTCATGTTTGTTTGAAGGGACAATACCAAAAAGTTTCATTAAGAAAGCACGTGATCACAATTTTCATTAGCGGTCCCGGGTTCCGGGGTCGGGCGTTGCGGAATATATAACACTTTCCATGCGGCTACAACACTGCTGTGTAATTCCGAGCGCGACGCGCTTTCGGCTCTTACACACCTGTGTTGTACCGACAAAAGTGCGGTGTTTACGTCGGAGCTACAAGACTGTGAGAGGAAATAATATCTGTGTATTCGTGAATGTTTTACGGATGCTTAAAAATACAATAGTTGTGTGAATTGTCGGCATATCTTCAGTCTAGAGAAAAAAGCTACAGTTGAGGCTGCCTCTCGCAATCCTGACTCGATCTAATATATAAAAATAGTCAAAGTGGCACTGACAACGAGGCTATCCCTTTTTAGGACGAAACGAAAACGTGTGTGGACGACTGGCGACCTATTTGTTTTGTCCAACTTTGTGTAATTATTTTAGTTATTCAACTTCTGTAACAAAATTCCATACTATTTAGTTGCATATTCTACTTTATTCGATCAGACTGGCGTGTGATTGTCGTGAGTTGTTTTTTTTAGATTGTGGGAAATTAAATTTTAAAGAAAATATCGCGATGGTCAATTGTTTGAGAATCTATGTATATAAATAATAAAATGGTAATTGATCGCTGTCTGTATACATAAGGTATATGGGAAAAACTATTCCTAAAGACCCTTATTAACGAAACAGACTCGGAAACAGTAATTGCTAGAATTTTTGTTCGTTTGTCTATGGGTTTGTGCATTAATCTTAGGGACCACTTAATGACATTTCAGTATAAATCTTTGAAATTCTCGGATCTTGGCTGCTATAATACACTTATGTGTATTTAGTATATGAATCTTCCTCTTGAATCACTCTGTCTATTGATGTAAAGTGCATTCAAATCCTTTACGTAGTTTGAAAGATCTAAGCGTATAGACGGCGAGAAGCGACATTATTTTATAATATGTAAAGATTAGAATTTCTAATTACATCAGCAACTTAAACGGCGAAGGAATATTCCTTAAGGAGACTTGCGCTTAGCGGGAAAGTAATAGGTTGGTGGTTAAAATATATTGTTTTGTATCACGGAATAGTTAGTGGGCAAGTCAGATTCGAAATTGGTCGGTTATTATAAATTCCGATTCGCACCAACGATCCGTTTTGCGTCTTATTGCCTGACAATACCCTCATATCCATATGTAGGGCACCGACTACTTACTCAGTTAGTTCTCTACAGAAATAGGAATTTCAATATATGGAAATCAGAGTCTGGCCAATATGCGGTGTGGGGTACGTGAGCGGTGGAAAATGGGGCACGAGGTTTTATGGCCACTTCGGCATCGAATCTTAATGTTATTACCTACTTATCTATACAAATCGATAATATTGAAATGTTCGTACTATCAGAACCGACGCCATTTTTGAATCTCTATTTCTATTTCCAAATTTTGAACACCTATTTTTGATTTTTTTAAACATTCGAACTTTTATCAACACATTATGATCTGGAAATAGCTATAACAATATTGATGCGATAAAAACCGATGCGATACGTCAAGACTCAAAGATTATATAGACAGTCAAATCTATGACGAATATTTGTTAAAATATCAATTATCATAGAAATCCCTCACACAGTTAAGTTCCCGAGTTATATTATTCGTATTTACAAATAAACTTCGTAGCTTTTCAATTACAAAGATGATCTCAAGAATCACAAGTAAATATAATAAAATAGAACTTTGCAAAGGTATTAATTAGCGCCGTAGCGAGTAATTACTCTCATAAACAAGTCTTATCTTATTTGTGAGAGAGCGGTAATTTTGTTGCTTTAATTAGTGCAAATGAAGTGGAATTCAAAGTTTGCAGTTACAGGTGTATTGTCCCGTATTTTGTCTTACTTCAAACTAGCTGTACAGTTGAAAACATCCCGCGAATTTTAAGATGAGGAAACAATAAAGAATAATATGAGAGATAAATATATTTTTACCCAATCCTCTACATATACCGTAAAAATGAAATGCTAGATAAAATTTTACAGTGTTATGGACTTCACAATAAAAAGGGTTATTTAAAATACTATAACAAATTTACGCTTAGTGCGGGAATGGACAGACAGACAGATGATATATATTTAATTGTAGGCTTTAGCTTAGTGTCGATAATAATTAATATTAGACTAATATATACCGACTACGCAAGCGAAAATTGGTATAACTCGAAAACATTTTAACAAAAATATTTATTTAATAAAGTATGTAAAGATTGTTAGATACCGGATATTTTCGATTAGGTCAATGTAAACGGAACCCTTAACTGTGCGTAACCAACCCGCACTTGTCAGACTTTTCCAAAATTAAAATGTTATAAGCGGCAAGTCAACTCACATTCATTGCTACAATAAACTACAATTAGAGAAAAATTTAAGCCTATTTCCGAGCAATAAAACCAACAATAGGAATCTGCCGCATTCAAAGAAATACAGTATGTGTGAAAAAGGTGGGTTGTTTGACTACAGTTCATTAAAGACTAGATACTTCAATTCATTAAGTTATGCTATACATCTACAAGATACATAGATACATAGATCTTACATGGGTACCACCACCACATCCAATCTTAGCGAGAATCAATTCTTGCACTTTAAAAGGTAAAGAGAAAAGCGTGGTTGCATGCTCACTTCCAAAAGCGACCATTCTAGTCTTGAAGAATAGCAATACATATAATTGATAGTAATAGTTTTACCTGAAGTCGATGGGTCGGTCTATGAGTGGCAGTTATGACATACCAATAGGTGGACGAGCACACAAGTTTTCTAACTCAATTTAATAAAAAATGTTATGTATACTCAATGCTTTAATTATTATTCTTAAAGTTGCTAAGAAATACATTTCACAAACATTTATAGGGTTCCCTAACCAAATTTATTTTCCCTCGAAAGCCTTCTTAATAATCCCGTTTCGTAGGTTTTTCCAGTGGTTGGTCACAAACGGAGCATTCAACGTAACTGCACGTGCACGAGCACCAATTTTGTTTATATTTTCCTTCCAATGAGGGCCGTTTGCGTCCAAAAATTCGTTGTCAACGAAATTTCTAAGACGCAGCGAGACACGTAATGAGAAATTTCTGCAACATCATTGAGTCTGTACGAGCTTTGAGATTAAATTGTTTCAATAAACCTTTACGTAAAGGCAATGACTCTAAGATATTTTCGTCTTAAGACACGCGCAACAACGCGAAAATATATTGTTAGTTATAAACTACAATATTATTATTTATTATAAAATATATTGTTAAAAATACTGCAAACAAATAATATATAATCTGTTTTTAAACGTAATCTTTAGCGATACCAATTATATCAGTAAGTTCCAAACTGGGAGAACTATAGTTACGACCGGAGAGGTAGCACTGTTGCCCTCATAAACCAAAGCATTACTTGTGTTTCGGTTGGAGAGATGCGGTTGCTAGCTATACTTTGAAGCGAGGCGACCATCTTAGTCCTCAGTAATAGCAATGTATCTACGTTCGAGCTAAGATAGGATTTCGGTCGTGTTTGTAATTGTACGTGGATGTCTATGGGCTGCGACTACTTAACATCCGGTGGTTTGCATGCTCAGTTGCTACTCTTCTCATAAAAAAGCAAAATAATTTTTTCGTATTATACTTACCATCTTCATAATATTTAAGTTCCGCTCGTACTACGGCCATACAATAACACAATCGGATAACTCGAGATCTCTATCGAAAATGATTCTGTCTCTATGTAATATTGCCTGTTTGCTCCACGCTACATCTGGCTCATCGCGACCTATCAATACTTTAGGGTACAAACTGGCTTCTGAGCGTAGCGGGTAAGAGTCAGACAACGACAAACTACATTATATTTTGTTTATCTTTCTACCAAGTTAATTTAGCATTCGAGGACCTTTTTAAGCGGAGCTACAATTAGTTATAATATATATATATATATTTTTTATTTTATATTTATTTATAAGCAAGAGATAATTACATACTTAATTTTGTTGTTGGGACACCCTTTTAAGTAAATCATTTACCTGTGCCAGGATGTCCCGCTCTTCTGTAATTAAGTTGGTTTTGTTATGTGATTAAAGTAGTAACCTACATACAGGTCACATGACAGTAAATAGTCGTTGCAGCCCATAGACATTAACATACAACTTCAAACAGGACTGAACTTCTTTCTGAGGTCATAACGTATATTCGTTGCTCCCCCTGAAAACAAAGATGCTTGTTTGATGATGAAGATGACTTACGTTATCTATGAAAACGTGAGTAAATGTACTTTGTCTAATAAAAAAATTTAAAAAAATGTTACGCATACATACAGAACTTAATTAGTCTCTGAAATAAACCCTCGTGTGTATCGTTGCTCAATGTACCTGGTCGATGAAAACGAGATGGCATTATTTTCTATTGAGTCTTCGTAAACTACCGTCAAATAACGATATTAGCATTCCGTTATCGTGTCATCCAAAACACTGTATCATGTATGTTTCAATAACGTCATTTGAGATCGCATATGTTGTTTTTGAATGTTACAGTGTTTTGGATAGGCACAATAGTGCGATTATTTGATTTTTGGACTTCTATGAAACCAGCATATTATCGACAGATGCACAGCGGTAACAAATAAGAACACGCTATGCACAGCGCCCAGCTACTACGCTCCTATCCGCCCGCTCATCGCTTATTTCTAAAACCTCAGTCACCCAGCCACTTCGACAAAGTGCTTCCGCGTTATATTAACTTATCCAATATTCCGATACTCATATTGTTTCCACAGAATTGAAATTAATCTTATTCTCTACTAAAGTTTATGAAAATCTGATGAATAGTGGAAAATATACTTAGCAATGAACGTTAACATTTTTCTTTAACACGCACTGACTATATTCTATAGCTTAATGTATATATACTATGTATTTGACATATCATAAAATAAATTAAAAGGACATTTTGGTAATAGTATATGTCAATTTGTCTGCTTTGCGATTATTGAGAATATATCGTCTCAAATATTTTGACATTTATCTCGTATTTTATGTACCTACTGCTAAGTACATAGTAGCAATGTCTGCTAACCCTATTTGATTCAAAATTGTATCAAATGTGGCATACCAAAATTTCCATATGCAAATTCCTTCGCACCATTAATTCGCGAGGGCGGGACTAAAAAGCAATATAACGAAATAAAAACGATTTACTGCAGTTTTCCACCCTTTCACACACTCAAGTGCTTATCCGGGATGTTTTCGATTGCTGTCATTTTTCATAAATATTTATTTTTGGGAAAACCACCCGCCCATTTATTCGCTTTTCCATAATACACAAACATTTTCTAAGGCTATATACAATTAAGAACTATTTATAAAAAGTATTCATTTGGAACTGATTATAACAACTTCAAAGCAACATTTTATTAAGTAACGGGTACTTACCATCAACCTTAGTAATTATCTCAACTCAGTTTAGCCGTAACCATGACCCATGCAACTCGTTAGACATATCGGCAAATAAAAAGCATAGTAAAACTATGGATTTTGCGACGATATTACCCTAAAATAATACTTTAATGCAACAGTTGTAGAACTAGTAAACAAAATGCGATGAGAAAATATATAAAGGTTATGGTTATTAGGTATAATTTAATAATAAGTAAATCCTGATATGTTCTTAACTTTATACCTTAAAAGTAATTTACTTCTCCGAGAATCGAACCTCGTATCTAAAATATTAAAACTCTATACATACCACTAAGCATCTGCTACTGAAATCCTCTAAAAGGCCAATCGCTACACAGTGAATTTCCGGTGCAAGAAGACCCTCAAAGCAAATTCTTCGACCAAACCTCAATTTGTAGCTCGTTCAAATCCAATACTTGTTCCTTAGAACTACATAAGTCTATCTTCTTATACATCTGCTGTCTACTTGTACATCTTCTCTACTTCCATGTATGTTTTTTAGTAAAATCTCATTCTATATTATAACCATCTTGCGCATGTAAGTTCAAAAATCATTCTCACCATCGAAAGTATTGCATTAATAATTACATTTTAATTAATATTTTACGGAAACCGAAGGTCTCACGGTTACGTTGTTCATTAGAAATCCAAGCATGACAAAAACGTATTACACTAAAACCTACTTCTTAAATTACTACTTCGTATATTCAGCTTGTATTAGATAAGGAAGGATCGAATGACGTCAGACTTCATTTCCGCTATTCCTTGCTCAAAGCAAATTCAGTCAAAGTATTCAATTTTCCTTTGTGGCGATACACGAAGATACATATTTGTCGTATGTAGCTATAACTCAATGGTATCTTGATGAAGTTCGCAATATCCATTATACAGTCATACGAAACCGATGCTCCAGCCATTTTTAATATCGCTTAAGTAATGAATAATATTTCAGAAAACACACATTTGTTTAATAAAAAACAAATAATACAATATGTTTGTATACAAACAAGAAAATGTATTTAGTTATAAAAAAATATATATAACACGATATGACGTTAAAACTTGGTCTTTATGTACGTAATTAGTACCATAACTACTAATTACATTAAATAGAAACAAAAATAATAGACATACATCACGTTCAAAGAACTACAAGCATCCTGATGACGTCTTTATAGTAATTTGCAAACAAAAAAATCAGTAATCATTGGTAATAAAGTATTTTACCAGTTATACATATTAACGATGGTAGCCTAGCCTAGCCTAGCCTATATTAACCTTATTTTCCCATTATATGCCTACTTCACGGCCTAGCACGTATAAATAGGGCACCAGTTAGAGGCCGAAAGAGTTAAAAGCCGGCAGAAATTGGGACCGAAACGTCGCACTGGGTCAACAGCTACGGCAAATATAAATTTAACGAACTGTCTTCAAAACAAACTCGTGTTGGAGTTTAAAAGGTCAGTTTGAGCCGGGTTCAGAAATTAGCAGCCGGAGCGGCTCGGATACGATGACAAGAACGCGTTTGAATACTTCCCGCTGAGCTCGCTTCACATCGCAGGTCAGGTGACCGTACTGTGGTTGCGGTGCAGCGTTAAGGAGGGGCTTCCGGAAGGTTAGCGGATCGATGGTGATGATTGACCTTCACCTTTACTCCCCGTATAAGCGGGGGTGGTGACCCGTCTGACGCTGCGGCCTTCGCTCTTCTTCTCCTTGGAGGCAGCGACTGGTTCGAGGCACCTGAACCCTTCCCAACGAAAGGGCCAGGTGCCAAATCTCGGCAAGCGTCCTCCTTTTAGTCGCCTCTTACGACAGGCAGGAGATACCGTAGCGCTATTCTGGTCTCGCGCTACAGGGACATATAAGTTTATTGAAATCTGTCTACTGGTTTAGGCGTGTTGCGATTGCAGACAAATATAGGTACATTGCAAGGTTGTAGATTTAGTCCCTTATTTAGAAAATAATTACTAGCATATTTTCCAAAAAAAAAAATACAATACGCTCAATTGTTGTTTTATAATGTATAAGTGATAATGCATAATTCTTCGGACTTATTTTAAACCATTGACCTTAATCATGCTATGTCGTTTTGTTACCCACTAGTTAGTACTCGCGACTCCGTCTGCTTTTTCATTATGTTAACACCACACCGCTTGCCCTCTTCTGAACGACAGGACAATATACGCACACACATCGCACAACACGTAGTACATATAAAAGTTGTAGTTTCTTAAAACCTTATATTAAACTAGCTAGCTAGCTTCTACCCGCGGCTACGTTCGCAACACATAGAAGATACTGTCACGAAGATATTACATTTCAATAAATCATGGAACTCTATATTGTCTGGATAGTGATGTCAATTGGCAGCAGTGACTACTTACCGCCAGAAAGACTGAGCGCTAAATTCCTACTTTAATATCATTAAAATTAGGAGTCAAATTTAGAACACAACCGTGACCTATGATATGAAACCGGAGGTACTTAGTGTTATTTATTCTGACCGGACAACGATAATATTTATTATTTTATTTTTATATACATATTATGACTGCGACTGATGATAATAGCTTATCCCGTAGGTATTTGTTCCTATCGTTTGTTAAATTATAAAAGTTATCCACGTTACTGTAATTATACAATAACAGTGGAAAAACCATCCCATCACAGCTTTTGTTACTACCCAAGATATCATAAACAAATAAACTTTTGTTTCTTTCATTTGTCTGTAAACATAATATATGTACATATGTATATGTTATGCGTTTGTTAATTATTTATTTTTCTTTAACGCGACCCATACTTATTTAACCTACACCAAATATTGTTCATAGAATGCCCATGCCTCGACATTGGCTATGCATTATCATTTCTTGTAGCTCGGAAGTCGAATATGTCCTGCCTGCGTAAAAGGCGCTTAAAAGGTATCTTCTGGGATACGGCCTGGTGAGAGTGGGTGCTTGAGCTATTCTGAGGTAACCATGCCGAAAAGATGTCTGTGGACGGATGAGCCATGAAAGGTCAGCCGAGTTTTACCTAATTGGGGTGTCCTGTTAGTTACGCGGTTGCCGAGGAGTCTTTGGTGGATGGGAATCTTGCATAACCCAGAATCTTCGTTGGAGACAAAAAAGGCTATATATATCATGGCAACATTAAAACGCTATCAGCAAATAAAAACAATTATTTTTAAATTATGTATCGCTATTTAGCCTATAGCAGGCGCTTAAGCTTATAATTTGTAGGCAAGTTGGTACTACTTTTTAAAAATATGTTGTCATATGTCTTATCTAATAATAATTTAAAGGTGGTAGAGCCGTTAGAGCTCGCCCGGGGCGGTACCTGCCTGCCCGTTACTTACTCTTTCGCAATAAAAAAAATTAATCTAAATTATGTATAATGGAAGTAGCAAATTAACATGCAGTGCACCTAATGGTAAGTGCCATTCATAGACCTCTATTCTCAAAGAACAAAAAGACCCACTTAAACGCAAGGAAACTTCACGTTAAAAATGGGTGTGGCGGTGGTACTTCCCCGTTCAAATAGTATTGATTCTGCCACCTAGCATTTTAAATAACAATAATACCAGTATCATACTGGCCTCGATTGTACCTTAGGTTTAGTAAATTAAAATTTTAGGGTTTCATACTCAGTCAACGGGTATCTATTACTAGGTCTATCAGGTCTGTAATCAACTCCATATATACTGCTAGAAGTCGACTACAAATATGCTCCATCTGAAAGCTAAGATATGTAATTGAGGCGGTTACCACACATTTCCAGCGAAATGTAAAAAATGCTTCGTTGCTTCATTAGAAATTAGTTTGACAGTGGTCTATCGTGCCAATACTTTCAAAAATGACTTTTGAAATCTTAAATAACGTTTTTGGAACGACAGTGGTGCTTTCACGGTTAAACCAGATTAGTTTTATCACCTGGTAATGGTAGTTGCAAAACAAACGACATGCGTATCGTAATACCGCTTACAATTCGAAGCAAGGCAACCATCTTAGTCCTCAGGAGCAGCAACGTATCCTTGTTCGAGCTCAGATACGATTTCAGTAGTTTTTTAGTTTGGACGTGGATTTCTATGCGCTGCGACTACTTAACATCAGGTGGTTTGAATGCTCTTCTAACATAAAATAGTCAAATGCAATGGATATTCTATACAAATTTCTGTGACTAAGTAGCAATTTTATCTAATCTTTAGACGAGCAATTACCAAAATTAACAGCGAGGCAGAGTTGCGTGCGCAGATGAAGCCGTTCAGCTTTACGAAGAGAGAAGAGAACTGTAACAGCGTATGTGAAAGAGCGGTTAACGTGATACCCAAAAGCAAAAAGAAAAAGAGATTCAGAGCCCGTCCGGTGCCAAAGAACCTCTTCTCCAATTATTTTTACGATAAAGTTAAAGAGGACAACTTTTTTCGGTGAGTATCATTACTTTCTTACTATTATATAGAAGTGATTTGTTTTATTTATTTATAAACTTATAGTTCTCTAACGCAAAAACTATCAATTTATTCTACCGTAAATGTTGTACACAGACGTATAGAGATCTCTGGACTCATTATAGATAGGCTTGTAAGTGTAAGTGGTTGTATACATTTAAACTAAATTACCTATTGTTATAAATTTTAAGAAAGGCGACATTACTTATACTTCGCAGGCAAAGCTGGGGTTAATGATCATTGTAATGAAATGATTAACCCATTCATTTTGGTAATTATATTGGGAGAATCTGGCAATCCCTGAGATGCACCTCAGATTTATCGTAGTAACAGCAGATTTACTCGCGAACAAATTTTCGATCTTTCCACCTACACTTTCCCCCTTTAGAAGTATAGGTTACGTTCCTTCCTTATTCCTGAAAGTCTGCATTGTAAGGGAGTAGGCTGTAAAAAGAATCTATATGCAATAATTCGAAATTCTATGCCTATCAATCACCTTACTCTTGTATATATATATAGATGAATATGCAGTTGTTTTAAAGGTAAAGAAATTGTCTTTAAAAAAAAAACCTACTTTTTTGTAAATACCATAAGACTGCAGCTGATAAAATTTTGATATATTAAAAAAAATATTTTAGATATATCATGAAATGACGTAGATACAAAAATATATTAAAAGATATCACAAAACTGATTAATACAATTCTTTGATTAAACGTAAAACTGTACGAATTTGTAAATTTAATATGATTATTTACCTGTTAAAAGTGAATCCTACAATAATGTTTATACATGTAGATCGATGAATAAACGAATAAGGGCAGAAGAAATGTTGCGGAACTCAAGTTTCCCGGGCACTATGGCAACCAGAGATCGTAGCCGTCTATCCACACCTGCAGCTCACAGTGATCTACCCATAGATCCTTCACCGGCAGCGCCCTCTGTGTCTTCTGACAGACAACCGAGCCCTACCAAGGAATTGAGGAAAGGCAAACGGTTAAAAGAAGATTTCATCACAACCAGTCCTCAACCGTTTCGGTTCAGTACTGCAGATCGAGCCAATAAAAAAGTATGTGTAAATAATTCATTAATTCATTTTTAATTATTATTTGGAAATTGGAATCGATGTGCAATAAATCGAGGGGAAATTGAGAAGGACTGCGTCACAAGATAGCTTAAACAATTAATTGATCAAAAGTACTTAAGTAATTAGTATTTAAAAAAGACTGATGTTTATTAAATAAATACAAATCAGCCTTAGACTCAGTTTTAAGATTCCGGCCTCTTAGATGGAGGTTCGAAGTTATTTGTTTATTAGAAAACACTGAAGGAAAATAGCGAGAGGAAACGTATACCTGAGAATTCTCCATAAAATTCTTAAAATCCGTGTTAATTATTTTATGGTCGACTATACCCTAACATATATATCTCATCCTGATAGGTCATTTTGAAGGAATATCTTTATATTATTACTTTTTTTTTAATAAATGACGTATTACATGAAATATCTGCCTGTTACGTCAACTATAAATGCACATTCGAAACCCGAGTTTAAGTCAACATGATAATTATATTGTGACACGCTCGTTACACTTAAGTAAATTTATGTGTCATCCACTGACTTCATTGTTATTCTACATCTTACCTAATCGTTACTCCTACATGGCCTGGTTTTATGACCAGTCTTCCAGCGTCATCATGATGCTTTTAGCATTAAGTCCGCCTTTTGTACCACATATTTTGTATTTGGTAAAATAAAAAATGAACAAAAAAATAAATTAGGTCGATCATAATCCACATGAACTATGTTCTCCTAGGTGCTTATAATTTGGTGCTTTAAAGTATTTTATTTAAAAGATAATGGCCCGAATGAGATATCGCAAATATCACCATTTAGAACGAACGTTTTATCGATAATTTACACTCATTTTCAAAACTACCGAAAGAATTAATAACTAGTTGTGACCACGACATACAGACAAAACTAAAATACATTGTTTTGGGTTCTCTAACGCACAAAGGCCGGTTATGATTTTTATATACTGTTCGGTTCAACAAAAGTTTTCGGGAATACTCGGAATCGTAATGGTTAATTTTTCGTATAATTGGTTCATCATACATAGTCCACTGCCCTTGCCAAATGTGATAGATTTTATACAGCTTTAAAAATATTCAGGCGGAGGGGCTCAAATAAATTATGTCTCGATTTTCAATTTATATTTGGGTCGCTTTCAAGTCTTATACGTTTTTAGTTCATTGGGTAAACAATCATTGTGGTTGTAATGGAAAATATTATAGTCTTTCTCTAATGTAAATTAATAATAATTTAATCATATTTTGTACTAGGATATTATTGTGGTTAACAATAATAATACCTATTAATTGCAGCTAAGTTCTGTTTATTACTGGTGCCAAAGAACATACGTTTGAGTTAATTATGTCCTGTTTTATAACATAAATATTAATAAAATTCAGACACCTTTTTTGTATAGTACTAGCTTTTAGTCTCTAAATCAGTGTTTCCCAAACTTTTTTAGGCAATGCCCCACCTAAACATTTCTAAAAATTTTATGCCCCCTACATAATTTTTAACGTTTAATTTTCTTGTTCCCTTAAGAAATATAAACGACAAGTTTTAGGAAGAAATTACTGTTTTATTGAAATATAGCGGAAAGGCACGTGTTTATCCTTATTAATTTATTTTGTCTAGAAATAAATATATAAGGTTTCATAAAGGTATAGTAGTAAAATATGTCTTCTTCGACACATTGAGCGGACGTATTAAAAATAAGTTGCTTTTTTTTATTTGTCACCGATATATTGCATTTAAATAACCCACAGCCAAAGAACAAAATTGTGTCAAGTTCATTTTTGAATTGCCCCCCTTAACTATCAAATTGCCCCGTGTGGGGCGTGGGCCCAACATTGGGAAACACTCGTTTATAATAAACTTCGAAGTAGCACCATACACGTGATCGATCGTACAAAAGAACGTGAGATTGGAATATTTCCGATTAAATTATATTTCCGACTGATTGCAATAACGTGTTATTGAACTTTTTACTGATCGGCTTTGACGTAAGCAGGTACGATCGAACCGGATAACCTCGGATTGTAGACGGAAAAACTAAAAAATATCAACAACAGGTTTTAGACTTTTTTGAAGTGAAACTTCTTTATCGACGTATGAAAAAAATATTATAGGAATGGTGGTAAAGCCGTTAGAGCTCGCCCGGGGCGCACACCGCCCACCCCCACCGTAAAGCAACATGTGGGTGTTCACTATTAAATCTTGTTAATTGCGGATATTTCAAACCAGTTACATGGCGTGGTCACGATTAAACTTGTTTGAATGTCAATAGAAACCACCGACACGTGATTTTCTTTTTTGTTATGTGGGAAAAGTAGCAAACGAGCATGCAAACCACCTGATGTTAAGTGGTCGCAGCCCATAGACATCCACGTACGACCACCAACACGACCGAAATCCTATCTGAGCTTGAACGTAGATACGTTGCTAGTCTTGAAGACTAACATGGTCGCCTTCAAAGTATAACTTAACCGTACCTCTCCAACCAAAATACTAGTAATGCTTTACGGCGGATTACGAGGGCGGCGGAGGTACCTCCACGGTCGAAATGAAGTTCTTCTACCTTTCAAAATCCTGGTCCTAAAAAGCCTTTGAGCGAGGGCCTGCCTTCAAACCTTATCCTTCGGTCAACGTTAGCCAACAGGCGCTCAAAGCCGATGTAATAATCACATTGTATTGTATTCGTTGACATTGATTAAGTGTAAGTAAATACCTTACAATGTAATAAAATATTTGAATTTGAATATCCTACGACTTACCTCAAAAGCTTCTCGACCAGCAGTTTCCCCAGAAACCCAGTGCCTCCTGTCAACAGCACGGAGGCTCCAGCGAAAAGCTTCTGTATCTGAGAGTCCCCTAAAGCCTCCGCCTCTTCGACCATGTGTTGGTACGTAATGTCTCCTCCCTGCTTCCCATCCAGAGGATAGCTCAACGATGTAACAGCCATAACTGGGGACAAGAGTTTCAAATTATAATTTACTTAACACTTCCCTTGCGGCGTTCAAGACTGCTGTATATTATTGGAGCAAGGCGCTTGCGGGTTGTACACCTTTGTTATACGTTTGTTTTTATTTATTTAATTGATTAAGGTTCGCCAACACAAGATATACATATCGTTCCTTAACTTATAGCTCATAATATATCTTTCAATCGTTCTATTACAGAAAACATTTAGTATCATCACTTATATTATTATTATAAATCATTTTTTTATGAAGACTAGCTGTGCCCGCCACTTCGCCCACGTTTATTTTAACTCGAAACGTCTTTTTCTTTTCTTTCAATTCAAATCATGTATGAACTAGTTTATTGACGTTCAAAAAGAATTCTGTAAAGAATCTACTTTGAATAAAAATATTTATAAATTGAATAAAAAAAACTGTCACTTCAATATATGAAATTGATTGGAATAACAGTGGCGCCATCTGCCGAAAATTGGGCGTACCAACTCAGAAACCTTCGTGGGCTCATGAACAACAACTTTGCTAAAGATCATCGCATGATCAAATGCATAGTTTACAATTCTATAAAGGACGTACAGACAAACATTCATTTTTACATATTAAGATATATTGACTCGTATCATATAAAAAGCAATAAATTATGTAGGTATAAATATTGTAAATAATTGGGTTTAATAATAAATCATGCAGTGCTAATAGAATGACTGAATGGATCATCTTTTACTTTAACTTTTTTACTTTTAAGGTCTTAATTCTGCCAAATAAAAAAGGTAAATTAGAGCTATAAGGTAGTAATAGACATCAAATGGTGTAACAACTTTTTCGGTGATGTAACCTACCACTTAATACTGGTGTGACTCATCATCATCTAGGACGTCCCAGCCTCTTTGGGCTGTGCCTCGGAGTCTTGAGGTTAATCACTTTGATTGGGTTCGACTTGCACCCCAGCTTATAACTATGCTAATCCTAACCCAATGTTACGTGGTGAGGCTCGAGATATTCCCTTCAGCATGTCCGACTCGCTGCATCCACCGACCGCCAGCTAGTTTGAACAGCAGTTCGCTGATGCAAGCGACGCGTCAGCGTGTGGTTCTGTTGGACCAGCTACACGTCGCGTGGTTATCGACCATGTTCTGGTTGTGCGGCAATTTTGAAAATTAGCGAGTCAATTATTATCCTGGAAAAGTGTGCCTACATTTTATTGATCCTGCTTCCCTTTAAATGCGATTATAGCGCAAAACTCCGCTGCTCTTATTGAGATAGCTGTGTCAATATGTTATAGAGATAGCTATACCAATGGTGCTAAGTGACCTTCAAACCCAACGACCCAATAACGCAACAAACAACAAATCTTGCATAATAAGCACAAAAAAGTAAAAATTCCAGCAATTAATCGCTTAATGTTGATACAAGAAACATGTTCAATCCGCATGCATGTTTACCGGAAAAAAATTAAAGAGCTATTGCAATAATTCAGCACATAATAATACTGCACGATAATGAATTATTCACGTTATGAAGCGCAATTTATTTCGCTTGCTAGTTTATTAGATAGTTGATTGGATTCCCTCTCGAAGGTTACGCCGCGAACTTTGACTCTTGTATGAAGATGCGCGTATGGGTTTGTAAGGCTATAGTTTGATTGAGATACGCTTGCTAATACATGGTAATACTTTTTACAATAAGATATAATATGAAAACCTGTTAGATTCCTGTATATCTATATCTTCCATCTTTTCATCCATCTATCTTATATCTATCTTTTTTATATATTTATGTATTTATATTAAGAATGCTAATAATCGCCGTCTGTACATGAGAAAAGTAAATCGTTACGAATTATTAATAATTAAAATGATTAGGAGCCTCTATTAACGTAATAGTATCCAAAACAGTGGTTTTTATATTGTTGTCCGTTAGTCTTTGCGTTTCTGTAAAAAAATTCACAAAGATTTAACTGATTTAATTTTGTTTACCTAATGTATTATAAGCTTTATTTAATACATAGCGTCAGTCGTTTTATTTCAATCGGTCTATAAGTAAAAAGTAAGGTCAATTTGAAAGTTATGGATGTGAGTATAAGTTGTTACAAAATCGGGAAAAACCCGATAATTGGAAGAAATATAGTATTGTGTAATTCTTGAAATATTGGACATTTTATTTTATGCTTTTCTTTAAGTTCAATGACAGTAAAAATAAAGTTGAGGTTAAAACATTATTAGTTCATAGATATCTATATCCTATTTGGAATAACCTCTTAAGGTCGTCTTGACACCAAAACATAAAAACTGCGTTAACAGCGGATTGAGGGGACGATAGAGGTATCTAATATCTAATCAATTAATTAAAATTATTCACTAAATGTAAGAACTTCTTAATTGCTTTTATCGCTTTTCTGTGGTTATCGTGTACAAACCTAATTCATAACTCTGTTATTTTAAATGCATTGTCTCGTAGCCTTTATTGTCAGTTAACATAAGGGTGATATTCGCATATAACATTTAGTAAAAGGCACATTATGTCTTCGAATTTGTTAGATTATGTTGTATTAGGGCACGGACCTACTCGTAGTAACATTGTAAGTACTTGTATGTAATTTTCTCATGACATCATTAAAATATTTGTGCCTAAAATTGTGCTTAGTGTAAATGTGTGAACATTTATCTTTGATGTGCTCATTAAAGAGGAATTAATTTATATTATTTTAGATAATTACTTATAATTTTGCCTAACGAAAAGGCAGACGGGTTATTTGTGCCTAAAACTGTGCTCAGTGTAAATGTCTGAACATTTATCGTTGATGTGCTCATTATAGGTGAATTAATTTATATTAGTTTAGATAATTATTTATGTATACTCTTTATAAGTTTGACTAACGAAAAGGCAGACGGGTTATTTGTGCCTAAAACTGTGCTTAGTGTAAATGTGTGAACATTTATCGTTGATGTGCTCTTTGAAGTGGAATTAATTTATATTATTTTAATCATTACTTATATATTTCTTTTATAAATTTGCCTAACGAAAACGTAGACGGGCCATCTAATGGAAATCAGTTACCGGAGTATATAGACATTTGTAAGACAAAAGTCATCGCATCGCCGTCTTTATAGGAGAGTTCTCTTTGTAACTTCTTTGAAGAGCCCCATGTCATAGCGTTCAGGGAATATATCAGAATAAGATCGTTATATATTTTGCACTTATGTGAGGAAAATTAATGCTCAAATTAAGTTTATGATGGTAAAAGTAAAAACATATACTAGTACTATCGACAAGATCGTTTCTTTATCATATAAACCACTTCATATTCAGAAAGCTGTTTTACCACGGAAGTATTTTGAAGCAGTATGTTGTTGGAAGTACATATGTTAAGCATGCCGGAGGAATTATTCCGAGTCCCCACATAACAGTGGGTTACTATGGTTAAGCCGGGGTGCAATCCGAAGTTCAGGGCCCGGGGAAAAAGGATCTACCTACAGGCCCGTATTCCCTCGCCCAAAGAACCTGGGACGTCCCCCGATGATAAATACTGTGTTTAACGCGAGGTCGAAGAACATTTCATTCGAGGAGATTTTGCAACGTGATAGAATTTATACAATTTAACCAGCGATAACTCACTTGTATTTCGGTAGAAAGGTGTGGTTGCCGACTTACTTACAACCATCAAAGCATATATGACCGACTTCACATAACTCTAGTTTTTTTGTGGCGTTGCCTGTTTGCTACTTTTATAACAAAAAGTTAAACAGTCGATGATTGTTATCTATAGATTGAAAGTCTGATAAAAATACAAAGTGATGTTGCATAAAACTCCAGTTGCAATCCACGGATACAGAATACTCATCACAAGAACTCATCGAGTTATTTGCACTGCACTAGACTCATCGCATGACAAATCATATGCATCTTGAGAACTGTGAGCACTCTTCCGCGTCCAACAGTAAACATAGTGACATAATACTATCCTTATAGAATTTTCCTGGTGCACTAATGGAATGATGATAGATTGGAATAATTACGTGGGCGTGGCGTTTAGATTAAATATTCTTTATCAAACACCTTACTTACGTCAGAAGTTTAGACACAAAATTCATGTTACTTTTTGTGTTTCTTTATAATAAATACTAGCAACTCGGCCTAGCTTCGCTCGGATAAAAGAGTTATATTAGTTAACGACGACTGCATTACTATTTTGACTTTAACTATTTAATTTATCGCCCCATTTACAACAAAAATTAAACTTTTATGCACCAAAAAATTTCTCAGGAATCCCTCTACCTGCTCTTGAAAATTTTATGAAAATTTTTCGTATTTATTCGTCCAGTACTTTTTCAATTTATCATGAACAGACAGACAGACACAACGGACTTTGTTTTATAATATTTAAAGAGGAGTTTACGATATTTTGTTATGCTGGAAAAGTAGCAAAAGAGCGTGCTGATGAAAAGATCAGCTGATGTAAAATTGTCTCTGTAGGCCACGGACCTCTGCGTCCAACCTCAAACAGTAGTAAAATCCTAGCCGTAATCACGAGGCATGCAATTGGTTCGTAAAACAGCACTAAAGTTCTAGCGATGACTACAAGCGATTCAGATGGTTCGAAATATCGGCAATTTAAAATCGTTAATAGTGAGTACTCGGTATATAGTACCATGTATAGATTACACTCTGATATTATTTTAAATTCATAAGTCTCAAGTCCTGCTTGACGTTGTGCATAGAGCTATAGACCTATTGTGGTACATAGGACTGAGATACTTTCCCAGTGAAACTATACTTCTTCAATCTAACAAATACATCAACCATTATCATAAAAAAATTCCACCGCACTACTTGCCAAAGGTTAACGTTCCATCCGCATCAACTGGACTCGTGATGGTCCTCTACAGTTCGGTTTGCACGCTCCATCTTACCACGGACGTGCAAGATGTGCTATGACATGCGGCTATTAAAAAAAAAAGTGTTAAGAGAGCTCTCCTTCAAAGCTGGCGATGGCTCTGGTGTTGCAAATGTCCATAGGCGACGGTGTCTGCCTTTTTTGGCTAAAATATATAAAACAGATAACCTGTCAAACAATGAAGCTCTTTAATATTGTTTGTTAAAAGCGTTTTTATGAGAAGCTTAAACATCCATCACCTAGAAGGTTAAAGATATCAAAGGCATCTAATGGCTAAATAATAACAGATTAAGTTCCAATTTTCACGTAATCGTCTAACAATGGACAAACATAATCTTTTGATTGTAAGATCGCCGACAGCTTAGAAAAAGACGTGAACGATACTAAATTACTAAAAGGCTGCCCAGGAATCCCAATTAGGTACTTCCGACGGTTTTTTAATACCTAAAATAAAAAGGAAAGGTCACACCGTCCTGCGAATGAGTCATTTGAAAGCGAAGAATGAATTTTGTCTTCGAGAGATATTTGGCAATGAAATGAATTTCTTGAGAAATTTAGTGTCTAATTCAAATTCATATTCAAATAACTTATTTCTTTATAATGTATTTGCAAACACTTGATGAATGTCAAGGATAAAATATAAAATCTGTACATCGGCTTTAAGCGCTGGTTGGCTAAGGTTGATCAGGAGATAAAAGCCGGCGTTGTCATATTTGTTGTACTTTTATTGTGAAACGACGTCATTGTTTCAATTTACAAAATATTTTTAATATAATCCGTCTATTTAGTTTCGCTTAGAAATCAACTTTTTTATATAAGTCCGGGATTATTAATAACTAAAATCAAAATACACTACAGTGTAAAAAAGGTATTTAACAGACTAGTATGTATAGAATATGCCACACTGTTATTATATACATACATATTTTAAACTGTTACATCGTGAAGCAACGATGTTAATATTTTTTGGAAATTACACGGACAGTTACAAGCATTTACGAAGAAGCGTTTTTTAAATTATTCCATCGAAATTGTAGCTTAATTACCCAGTTATATTTTTAAAGATTTTTTTTTATTAAAAGCATTTAAATTTATTTTTTTGAGAGAGTCTGTTGAGAGGATTCAAATTACTTTTAATTTAGTATCAACTAAAATGACATTTAAGAGGTGGGAGAACTATAATTCGACTAGGAAGGACCATCGCCGCCCTCATAATCCGCCGTAAAGCATTACTTGTGTTTCGGTTGGTGAGGTACGGTTGCCGGCTACACTTTGAAGTGAAGCGACCATCCTAGTTCTCAGGAGTAGCAACGCGTCTACGTTCGAGCTCAGATAGGATTTCGATCGTGTTCGTGGATCTCAATGGGCTGCGACTACGTAACATCAAGTGGTTTGCATGCTCGTTTGCTACTCTTCTCACCTAAAAATACCTGTAAACACTGTCTAACATGGGTAATATTAATTACTTTAAGTAAAATTAGCGCAAGGCCTACATTTAACAAAATATTGTTATGAATATATAAATAATAATATTAAGGAGACGGGTAGAGATGATTAGGGCCATGAAAGTTCCTTTTTTACCCGAGCTTCTCAGGCACTCAATTTCTTTTTTAATTCACTGGGCTACGTCTGCGATTTTGGTTCCTCTACGGATTCTGATTCGATCTCGTAGAGAAACGCCAAGAATAGCCCTCTCCATAGGGCGTTAAGCTACTCTGAGCCTTTACAAAGCCCGCAGCAAGAGACTTAAGGATTAATTAAACATTTTTATCTTTCTTCTTGCCATTTGAGGCTGTATGTTATGTCTATGTTTGTTTGCTGCTGTTTCCCCACAAAAGGATAGTATTTTCATTTATTTATTTATTTCAGGCTAATGAGGCCCATATAATCTATACACAAATACAAATAAAGAATATAGTAAATTAATACATAAAAAAGGAAAAGAAAAACAATAATACTATACAAACACAATATATTACGTTGCGCGCGGTGGCGGGTAGCCGGCCTCGGAATCGCCGGAATACAACACCTCCCGGCAAAATTCCTCCTTCATGAAGGTTAATAACTAATAACTAAGATGTAGCAGTTTGCAAAACACGATCTTCATTCCCGCTTCGCTGAGTGGCTCCAACTAAAACAACTAGCTATTTGCATTCAAATCAATAAAGCCGTCACGCTTTCCCGGGAATGCCATGGCAGTTGCCAATACACTGAGAGAATTTTCAATTTTGAGCCTCTCTCAGGGTGAACTTACACCGTCAGCGTTAAAATAAAATACGAAGCGTGTCGTCAGTCGTCACGTAAAACTCATCCATCACCGGATCGTGTGGAAGCCCCTTTATGTTCAACGGTATTGACGCGCGGCAAGAATTTTTGAAAAATGTAAAAAGGTCAGCCGAGACATCACGTACTGTTCATTTATTTCTCCTGTGAATTCTTCAGGGGTTTCAGAGTCGCGATAAATGTTCCTGGCGTCCGTTTTCAATTGTAAATAAGTTAGGGATGGCGATTTTTTCAATATATCGATATTTCGATCTATTCGAATCGGATCGGACAAAATCGGATACCATAAAAACAAATTCTTTTTTGTATCTAATAATAAATAATTCTGTTTTTATTTATGTAAATAATAAAATAACTACTCCAACGTACGACGTACGTCGCTTAAATTGAAACTTTCGAAAAAATATACAGATTTTATTTATTTTTGGGTTAATACGCAATAAGAAACTTTAAATATGTCATGTTTATATTATCTTTTTTTAAAGATACATGCAAATCGGGATTATTATCGGTATGAGAAATATCAGTTCACAATTGTTGAACTCTTAATTCTTTATCCGATGATCTACTTGATCTACTTGAATGAAATTTTATTTTGTAGTCTTTAGATCATGATAACATATAGGATACTATTTTTTTATTGTGAAAGAGTAAGAAACGAGCATGCAGGCCACCTGATGTTAAGTGGTCACTGCAGCCCATGGACA
>DWON01000788.1:0-29127 GCA_018251015.1 Phocides pigmalion okeechobee
AAGGATGGACGCGGATGCGTTCCTACTCTTGAGGACTAAGGTGGTCGCCTCCAATAATGTGTATCCAGCAACCACACATTGCATAATGTTTTATCTATGTCCTACCTACAATATCAAGTCCCAGAATACATAGCTCACACTCAAAGACCTTTAGTGCACGTATGTATTACCTATACATAAAAATGAAAGGTGACTGACAGACCCAGAGATCAAAGTGGAGCCGCACTCATTGAATCGAGAACCCTGAAATTTCGCATATAGATTCTTTATGTATGTATGTGAGCAAAGGATTTTTTTTAGTTTCACCCTTAAGGAATTAAAATTAGGGGTTGAAAGTTTGTATAAATGAATTGCTATATCAACTGCATCGAGAGCCGCACGCGGCCACGGTCAGAAGCTAATTTTACATAAATTTGTCACATGTTCCATGCCAATTTAATATTTCATACATTTAGTAAGTAAATCCATTAAATAGAAATACGCTAAAGCTTGCTATTAATAAACCTTATTTAAATATATTGGTTTATGTTAAATTGTTGGGTAAATACTTGTTTATATCTGTTTACATAAGAAATGTATAATATCTGACTGCTGTTGGTAGCCATGTTTGATTGTATATTGGCGCGAAATTTAGACGGATCAGTTACAAAAGATCTGTCATTTGTCAAGAATTATGATGAAATGTAACTGTTGAACAACATGTTGATAGGTTAATTTTATTATCAAAACTGTAAATTATTTTTTTATAAGTGTCTACTATATTTTATTTTGATTCACAATATAACCAGTCCCTTAAATAATCCTAAATTAAATTATTTGTACACTTAGCCAAGTGCATTCGCCATTATGTAATGTATGTGTATTATATCCAAAATATGTTTAATTTCATCATTAAATATTAAATCATTTGTCAACCGGGACGAATTTGCAATTTCCCCATTGTTAAAAGTCGATTTGTAGTGGTGCAACTACGAGCGACTTATAAGCAGGTACCTATTTGGTTAATTTAATATCTGTCAAGTACAATGAAATTACAACATTCATATTCAAATTTCGCCCATTGCATTCACTACTTAGGAAATGCGATTGTACAGTCGGAATCGAAACAAAACTGTGACGAATTGGATCATTGTTACACTATCTAATATGCAACACTGGCAACTTATTTTAATGCATTTTTCTTTTAAAGTTTTAGCAAATGTACTAAAAAGTCAACGATGAATAACTTTGGATAACTCATACATGTATATGTGTCAGTCACCCTCCATAATATTCATGTTATCAATCCAAGGTAGACGATGTATCCACGATTTTTTAAAAATAAAAATAAATGGAACACTCCTTTCCGACCACTATCACTAGGCCTTCCCTTAAACTGGTTTTTTTATCAACGTTCCTGACTCCAGTTCGAGTCCTCCATTCAAGTTACTGCACATCTATATCAAATACTCACTTCCAATTCGTTTACTTTTACGTACAACCTAATCATAATCAGCATCAAAATAAACTATCTACATTCTCTAAAAACAGGGCGACTAAAAACCCTGGAGAGCCTCATTGAAGTACATATCTATATCGACTACATATTCTCTTGAATAATAAAAGATAACATATGTAAATAACGGCAACGAATTGGCAGCTAACCTCTTCAACGTATCACTACATATTTACGATCACTAAAGCGATTATAAAGAAATCAGAAAAGGAAGTGGTACTTCAGTGGAAGTAAATTCGCTGACGTAAGTTAAGCTACCAGCTACATAAATTTAAATAGCAAATCTATAAATGCACCTCATAATATGAATAATCATATACAATTATAACCTGTTGCGAGGGATCTCGAAAGATACTACGCAGAGTAAATACAATCCGCCCTCTATAACAATGCGTTTGCCGCCCGAAGGCTACGATTGTTTACACAACCCATATTTTGTATTCTTTGTACCGCAAAATAACTAAATTACAAGTTCTTACAATAGTCGGATAACAATTCATGGTAGTCTTAAAACAAAAGATAGGAATTTGGCCGCTATTCAAATTGCTTTTGCGATCACAACGGCTTGAAGATACGTATACATGATACGGCAATTTTATTGTTAATCGGAGTTAACTGCTTATTCGCATCCCGCCCACAGTATATTCAGTATTAAAATTACATGTTATAAACAATTCAATTTCATTTTTCTGTTTGGTGCAGCGTTTTGATTTTGATTTTGATTTTGGTTAATCACACCGGTCTACTACCAGATACTTTCTTTCTGGAACCTATTCCCGATCAAAAAGATATTTAAAATGTAATGTAGATTATTGTTCTGGGTTTGTATTTGTCCATGGCAAGGAAGTCAGGAATGCGAGAGAATGTGAGCGTAGAAAGCATTATTTTAAAGAAAATTTGGAAATTGACTTACTTTTAAAATTTCAAGAAATTGAGGCGATACATAAACATATTTATAAAATCTAATCTATTAAAAATTACACATACGCGTGGGAACCTTCACAGACTAAAAATAAATCTTATTGAGTAATAAAATAGATACAAAAAGGATTCATTCATTCAACGGCACCTATAAATTATAAACTTGAAAGTTCTCGTGGTTACCGTTCCAGGAAACTGTTTGACAGGTAAGCTACCCACGGAATTTGGACAGGTTACGAAAAGAAAAAAATATTCAATCTATTGTGCGCTTATTACTTTTTCGGAAACGGTTCCATAGAAGGCAATCTTATTTATTGACGTGCTACAAAAAGGATTCCTATGTAAATTGATTTTATTTCCTCGCGTCAAACGGGCCGATAGCGTATTTTTTGCTGAAAAGGAATTTTGATAACCGCCGGACCAATTGATTGCTTCTGTTCGTGGTGCAACTTTGCCTTTTTACACGTTTAGTGTAAAGTTCAAATTTATTGTTTAAAGGTACAAGTTTCCTTATGTGAAGTGGCCACAGCAATCCATGAATATCCGAAACCAATCCCAAATAGCTCCGAAGTTCGGCGAACATTTTATAAATCTAGATTTGGAGCATCAATGAATCAAGTTACTTTTCATTTAATACACAAATATATATGGCATCATTAAGATATCTGATTTTCTGACAACATAATTTATTATATCTTTATACTTGTGTGCACTCTTGATATCAAGTGCACGGTGATAAATTACCGACAACTGAAAACATGACGTAATAATGGAAGCGCCCATTGCATACAACGCTACTGAAATAATGTTTCGTAAGGAAAAATATGAAACAACTTATAACAAGAAAGAAATGCGACTTTGCAACCATTTCAGTTTTTGAAACACCTAACTTTTGAACGTATCTTAAGTTTTCTTTGAGAAACAAGTGTGTAGGCTTCCTGATGTTACGTAGTCACTGCAGCCCTTGAACATCAACATATAATCTTAAATAGTCCTGTCTATGCGTACTTAGATGCGTTTAGAGCTACATCTAGAGTCTATCTGGCGTAATTGTATCACATGTCATTTAAAAATACTTCTAAACCACACTATATTTTTTGTATCCACCTTAAAAACCTTGCAATATGATACCTATTCAATGAGTTTGAAAATGAACGAACCCACACTAGGTTGTGATGGCGGCAACTTCCGCCATTTTAAAATATTTACTAACTTAACCAAGACTCATCAAGAGGCATCTAACGACGTTCAACCTATACAAATTCATTTCATCAAGGACATACATATGAAACACCTCTTGAGCTCTGCTGCAGTCAGATAAAATAGATAAGTAAGTGGAAAGCATCCGTCTGTAAAAAACATATTATAACAATACGTGCACTATCGGTTCAATGTCAGTTACGAACGTTACAATTTCCCCAAAAAAAGAAGTTCATTCATTCATTCATTCATCTTCCGGGACTTAGACCCGTTTCACACGCTCACATCACGGCAGAGAAAACTCGGATACACTGACAGAACAATAAGCGCCCCATGAATATTGCTTGGCAAAAACTAACGATGCTATAGAAAGACGAGTGTCATGAGATAATAAAAATCTCCATGTAACCTTTGTTCTTGCACGCGGCGAGCCGTAAAACTCATTAAGCTGTTTAATTATGTGCAAAGGAAACACAGCTCGTATCGAATTGATCCGATTTATTACGCATTAGAAGACACCTCGGCATGAGAACTAACCTATACAAAACTTAATTAAGGTTTTTTTTTTTAGATTTAACGACTTTTTCCAATCTGGCAAAATAGTTTTTAATGTATCAGTAAAGTGTATTGTATCAAGCTCTGTTTTTATTTTATTTTTGGAATTAAGTAAATTTTAAAGTAAACAACTACATTTTTAAGTAGGCAGTTACTTCATAATGTAAAAAATCTCGGTTATTTTTAACATTAACCATTATTCCTATTACGGTCCATCAAAGCCTATCTCTCGATCTAGCCTAGATTGTTGTCGCTTTGACTTTCGATAAAATTTAATCAGATGATTAATTAAATTAAAATTATCTGGAATAGACGGATGGCAAAGGATAAACAGAGCGTACAACCACTGTTAAGTTACGCAATTAACGTATAAAATTAAACAATAAATATTATCTATGAACAGCACAGATTACGTAAAAAATATCGATCGTAGCAGAGCAATAGAGCTGTGTCTTTATAGTGAGACGAGATGACGACTGCGAAACTTACATAACAGATAATGCACTACAACTAACTCTGTATTCTGTTCGCCGCATATATGAAGTGTCGATGCTATTTTATATAATAATTATCAGAAAAAATTGTATACACAACCATTCAAGATATACCTGTAGAAAAGGTTCAGCATATTTGAAGCATAATTGTTTTTAAGATTGATTTCCAAAACCAATTAACTTAAATACACCATTGTATAGACAGTAATAATACTAAACAAATAATAAACAATCTATAGTGAGTCCGTGCCCTTGCGCCATCGTTTCAAAAACGCTGGATGTATTCCCTAGCTGTGTAGCTATTGCATTTATCAACGCGAGGTATGCACTGGCCCTCTTACCACCCTCTTGTTACATTACAAACTATTAGTCACGTTTAATCGACGCTGCTATTAATGAGTTAATTGCTTATTTATTGTTGTTGTTGTTGTTATGCATTGGGAATGGAACACGTTAAAATACACATTATTTTGCTTACGTTCATAATGATCCGAGTCTTACACACGTCGAAACCTGTTTTTCAATTAGCTAAATAACTATAAACTTAAATATCATGAACATTATAATCATTAAATGTATAATTATGCTTTTTAAGTTTCTTTACGGCTATTATTATGCTTATATGTAATATGCATGATAATGGCCGTAAATAGTCATTTATACATAAAATAAAGAGAGGGGGATACTTCCTCTGCTACACCACGCCGTCTTACGAATTTTCGATCAGGTCACGTGTCCTGACGCGAGTTTAAACAAACGTACTCAACGACGTTATAGACATTTTCACTTCAAAAATTTCGTCGAATTATGTCTTGGTAAATAGCGTAAAAAGCTATAAACACCCCATAAGTATATACTGCTTTACATATTGCAGATATTCCAGGTACCGCCGGTATTGCCTTACCAGCAGACTGCGTCTATTAACTATATTTTTTTCAAAAAGGAACAACAAAAAAACTTAACAATCATAAATTAACTATACTTTCGCTTTTTCGAGACTGAATACCTACAAGTTTATGAATAGTCAAGCCAAATACGGTCCTCCATGTAGGCGTATTTAAAACACCAAGTAATTTATAAAAAGTTACTCATAATTAGATAATATTACGTTACGTAATGGCTCGTTGAACTATAATCTATAAGTGTAATATGTTGATATAAGTAGCGGATTTTATTTTAATTTTATAATTTTTATTTAATTATTTTTTTTTATGTGAGAAGAGTAGCAAACGAGCATGCAAACTACATGAGGTTGGGTAGTCGTAGCCCATAGACATCCACGTACAACAACAAACACGACCGAAATCCTATCTGAGCTCGAGCGTAGATACAACGCAACGTACGTTGCTACTCTCGAGGACTAATGGACTAATGGTCGCCACGCTTCAAAGTATGGCCGGCAACCGCACCTCTCCAACCGAAACACAAGTAATATTTTACGGTAGATTATGAGGGCGGCGGTGGCACCTCTCCAGCCGAACGATAGTTCTCCCTTTAGTTCCACCTTTGATGTGGAAAAAGTAGCAAATGTATTTGCTTACTTCCTGATATGAAACACTCGCTTCAGCACTTTGATAACCAGATACAAATCAAACAGGAATGACGTCGTGCGTAGATGCGACGCTACTCCTGAGGAATAAGATGGACACCTCGCTTCTAATTATAGACGGTATTAAACTAAAGGTAAGTTATTTTTTATTATCGAGCATTCCCCGTGAACAGATTATTTAAAAATTTAACATGGGCCCCTATTATTAAAAAAAAGGAAATTTAACCATGGTAGGCGACAGTGGTCTTATTGCCCTGGCAATTTTAAAAAGATCAATTATTTTACAAAAACTCTTTTTAGAGAGCCCATAAAAATTTGCGTGAAATATAGTTTAATTATATCCAGACTCCTGTACTCCTGTACTCCTGTACTCCTCCTGGACTCCTTTACTGTTTACGCAATTCTGTGAAATGGCCGCTGAAATACCAGAATTAAACAAAAGATTTACTTTTTATGTGTAGCCATGCTAATTTTAGCTTAGGAAGTTTTTTGTAGATAGATTTGTTTTTGGGTCCTTTACCAGAACGTAATAAATTGTGTCACAATTAATACAATAATTAGACAAAAACAAATTCACGTGTACGTTACGATTATGCGAATTTGGTGGCAAAACGATAAATAAGCAAGGGCACTAATTTTTATAACATTCACTACGAGCTTGATAAACCTTATCACAAGGTCATTCAACAATAACGGAGGTACTTAATCATTACTTTTACTAATCACACCAGAATTGTTGTTTTTCTTTTTTTTTCTACTTTTCTCGTTTTTAGACATTTCGAACCAACCAAACAAAATATATACTTCAATGCTAGAAGATTACGTATATTTTAAACTAATAGTTTAGAATGAAAAATCGCTAAGTTTTAAAAAGAGATTATATTTTAATTCCGTAAGGATATTAACTCTTTCACATTTCCACGGTAAAATATAACGTACCTGTTGTTGCTAAAATAACGTAACTTACTTCCGAGAGCATTACATATAACACTAAATATATTTAAAGTGGAAATATTATCGATTAAATAAATGTTCAAAGATAAAAGTCGTCCATAAAATGGCGACGTGCCCGATAACAAAAATTTCGAGATTGCATCGGGTCATTTACATAGCTTTTAAATATAAAGTGTATTTAGGCAATATGCAAATAAAATGTTAAAATATTTTAAAATCTCCATTTACAGTCAACGGAAATACAAAATTAAAATGTCTGTCTGTTTCAATCAAGTTTTTGTTTGTCTGAGCATCTAACAGCTAGGCCGATTATGATAAAATATCGCGGGTGAGTACTCCTCTTAGTACAATTTATAAATATTTTTGTAAATTCAAATAGTCACAAATACAAATGATAATAATATCCTATTTAACACCATATTTATACTGTAAATATCATTTACCTACTTATATCAAAGTATGAAACATGTTATATCTAAATATATGTACGAACGTTAGAAAATTTACTATTTAACACCATAATATATTCATAAAATGACCTTTTCATACGAAGGAATATTATAATTATCGTAGTTACTTACATAGGTCTTATGTAAGGTGCATAATAATTAACACATACTCCGTTCAATCAGACGAAAGTTAATGATGTAAACTAAAACTTGACCATTAAATGTAAACACGTTACTTTTTACCATTTCTTTTGGTTTTAAAGATATAAATCGTCAACCTTGTCTCGATATTCTGATAAAAAAACAGCTGATAAAACGAGAAATGACACTGACATCCTGAAAATAAGAATATTCCATTTACGCTGATCAATCACAATGTCATCGGTCTGCAGAAATGGACACTTTATCATACACTTGTGTACTTCTCAGATAACGTTGCAGGAAGGTGGAAATATGATGAAAATAACTTTAGATTGTTATAGTAACTAGTCTTTCTACTAAACTGACTAAACCTTACCTCCTGTATGCAGCAGCGTGCCAGGGTGGACCGTGCCATCCTTGTGTATAAAAACATGCCATAACTCCGTTGCTAAGTAATAAGCGGTCCCTTCGTCAAGGCACTTTTGGAAGCACCGAGCACCTTGGTAAAACAAAGCCCAGGCGTGCTCTTCGCTAATATTCGAGTTGAAGGCTTGAAGTATCTGCTGTAAACTCAAGCAATCGGCCGCGTCCAGCGAAACCTCCGTCCCGCCGGCCGCACCGGCGCCTTCCTTGCGCATCATCGCGCTAACCTACCGCACCCGGACTCATCCTTGCATGTCACGAGTTCACAGCACTTCCACAACACTGCAGCACCGGCTATCGTTTCACAAATGTCCAATTTTGAAACACTAAAATTTATCACGGTAAATAAAATGTGCGAAACATAACAATAATGCGTATGTCACCGACTCCCCCCCGAAACGTCACTGTCACTTTGTTTGCGTTCAGTAAGTGGGTGGATATTTTTCCGAGTTATCGGGTGGTTTTGCGTTGTTGTGATCGCGAGAGCGCGTGCGCGATTATGCGGTGAACAGCACACTACACGTTCTCCGTTATCGGCGGTTCGAGCCGGACTGAGTGCGACCGGCTCTCGCTCGCAGACTCCCCGGCACATCTCACGCCACCCCGAACGGAACAGTTCCTCCTTCCTCAACTTATCTCCAAATCGCACTCTGAAACCCCTTTACAATAATTAACTACTATAAACACCCAATCTAACCACTTGAACAGAATCATGGGATCAACTGCATATCGTACTGAAGTACTTCTAAAATTGCGTATGTAATTATTGATAAAAAACATTTATTTACAATCAAACAAAATAATAACATCTATATAAACATCGTAAACATTACGAATCTTTATACCACGAAATTGTTATAATCATATTATATACACGTCTATTTTATTGTTCATTTATCTCGAAATTTTATGTTTTATATAATTAAAAATTAACATTATTTTATAATTAATATCTACTCTTTGATGTTACTACCTTGCCTTGTTAGTCAATAAAAATAGCTTGTTATTACAAGTGTCATTTCGGGAAAACTATAAACTGTGGAACTACATTCAATCAACACGTATGTAATTAACAAGAAATGTAAGAGCAGAAATGTTAACTATAAATTATATTGCCCCATCACACCAACACGTGCGCTACTCGGTAGATAAATTAGAGATAGGTAAAATACCTATTATTACTTATTAACATATTGTTACAATATAGAATATACAACATAACCTTAGTTTGCAAGTAATTAAGTGTGACGATTTTAAAATAAATGCCATTTCTTTAGTTATTAATGCAAGTCCCAAGCGTAAGATTTTTTATTATGTTTGCCTGCACTAAACTTTACACAACTAAAACATGAGCGTAAAAATAGAAGACTACAGGATAATCTTTTTTTATTTCAGAAATTCACGATTCTTACAAACATGGGGGCAAACACAATGATAGCTATACGTAGTTAATAAAATTTTCTTTCATCACATTTTAACCACGTCTGCCTCAAAAACCTTGAGTATTACATTATTAAAATTGTATTGATTCTCCTCCAATTTCTATCAGTCGATACTCTTGGCTAAATAATTCATTTGTGTTAAAAATATTATTGAATAATTATATTCCAGATCTACAAAACAAAATTGTTTTTTACTCACCTAAATATTTATCATCATTAACACCTCCAATATCGTTAAACGGAAAAATAGATCAAACGCAACGGGATACCCTGAATTTAGACCATATGTTTATACCATATTTTTATAATTTAGACCATATGTTATATATTATGGTTCTGTCACAAGTTTCTTAATATCGTTGACTATGTATGTAATAACCGCTAATAGCTTGAGCGAAACAAGCCCTATTATTATATGACTAGCGACCTGGCCCAGCTTCGGTCGGGTAATAGAGTTTACTTTTATTTACATTATTTTTCTTTTATAAACTTAAAATTACCTAGTTGCAAAAACTAACAATTAGAACTATCTCTTTCGAATGACGATTGAATTACTAAATATTATTTTTTATTTAATTACACAAAAAAAACTTATTATGCACCAAAACCTTCATTAAGAATCTCTCTACTTGTTGTTGAAAACTATGAGAATTGTTTATCATGATCAAACATACAAACAGACGCGACGGAAGACTTTGTATTTCGAGATAAGAATAATTGAAACAATCAATGATTCACATTAGCAGACGTTTTGTAAAGCCTTCGTGTTTGCACGCTCTTCAAATATGCTACGCACGATTTACAACTCGTAGAATAGTCTACGGAAGAGATATTTTGCTTGGTATTTATTGAAATTTCCATGCTTTTACAGCTTATTACGGTATAATGTTAAACTAAAACAGTAATGTATATTACGTCTACAATTGATTGTTAAGACAAATGGGAAAAGGTGGTAACCGTGTTGGTGTTTCACCCAAAGTTTTTCAGATTAATTCCCGGCAGACATCTAAATCAAATAATTTAATTTACTGCTCTAAAAGTTTGTACGTTCGTCTGTAACACCTATGGCACACAACATGAGTTATAAATTTAAAAGGCTTATACATTTTAAGAAAAGTATTTCATTATGTAGATATGTTTACCTTACAAAATTTTTGGTCTTTGATCAAAGACTGTTATGTACCTATGTACATATATTAGTTATAATATTATGTTTAAAAACAAAAACAAAATTCATGATTAACACTAATTAGGTAACAGACCTTTCAGCGCTTGGAAACAATGAATGTAATGTGTTTTTATGTACCTATCGTACAACAGTACTAGTATCGTGTTTAATCCGTTGGATTCTGAGTTTAACCGATAAAAAATACTCAAAATAGGTATTCCTATTTAATTTTCAGGTGCAGGAAATAAACTTTAGTTGCTTTGGACTTATGTCCTTTTTTGTTAAGAGTAGAATGTCCACAAGTAGCGTTAATTCAGTTGATCAATCAACATCAGGTATGTACCGTCTATTATGCACATTTAACATCAGGCAGACTATGAAAATGAAAAAGCATTATGTACATCTTTAACACTAATAGGTACGTGTTAAAGACTTTATCGTGTACCTACTTACGTAGATCGATTCGTAGTATTTTGTTTAAGTGTCGTATTTGACTTAACAATCAAACAGTGTTGGCTAAGCCCCTAAATCTCTTCGTCTGCAATATTATTTGGCTGCGTTTGAATTCACAGAATACAATAATAGGAACTTGTTCCTGTTTTATTACATGGCAATAATAAGTATTATGTTGACTAACTACCTGCAGCGTGCCTCTGTATTGTGTTTACCGTTATCGTGACTTATTTTTTACAATTCTTAATTGGTTTATACCTAACTAATTTTAGTGTAAAACATTCCGCATTACCTAGCAATATGATGAATTTGTTATTTATTTACTTAATAATTATATAGGAATATAAATAAATATAAGCTGTTGTTTTCTTATAAAAAAATATTTCGCAAATGAGTATGCAGTCCAACACTGTTCACCAGTAGTTGGTAAAGTTACGATCGGGATTACCATAATTAATTGGTCAGTAATTTTCATACATAGTACCAGAGATGCGCAATCTAATTTTGTGCAAATTAGCTTAGGATAAACATTAAACATAATTTCAATATACATGAGACCAATTTAATGGTTTAAGCTATAGATGTGCCAAGCTTAGTAGAACAGCTACCAGATCGGAGACTCGATGTTCACTTTTCAACATCAGCATCTGATTACAATATACTAATTGAGGCCAAATATATGTCTAACCAGTGGATTTATGGTTTCAGGGTGACGACTAGCTCTAACCTGTATTATCCACAAACCAGCTTAACGTTAACCGAACATTATATTGTTAACACTGCGAGGCTCATATATAAGATCGGGTCATTTAATTAAAATTCACTGAAATATTGTATTTTTTAGCATCTGTCTGTCGTCCTCGAATACTCAGACGCAATATCCGCCCCCAGTCTTGTAGCGCCGACGTAAACACAGAACTCTTGTTCATCCGTAATCTATACAGATTTTTCCTTACAACACAGTGTGTACGAGTCGCAAGCGCGTCGCGCTGGGAATTATACAGCAGTGTTGTGAGCCGCAGGGAAAGTGTTAACTTGTTTATATACAACAAAAAACATGCTAGATTTTGAGGGTCCAGGAATCACCTATGGGACGGAAAGGGTTAATATACAAATAGTCTAAAACTGTGATAAAATATAGCTCTTATAAGCTTAAAATAAAAAATAAAAAATATTAAAGTATTCATTTAAAATTATCTGTAAAAAAACTTCTTTATATTTCACCATTTTGTAACACATAACATGCTGTGGTTACCTTCAAGTGTAAGAACAGTAAAAAAAATACTATTTGCATTGTATACTTTATAGATGTGGCCTCTGTATCTTGTTGGTAATCCGTAAATAAATAAATAACGTGGTAAAGGACTTTGTTGGGTCAAAATCTCGTTAAATTAATCTTATTATCGATATATATAAAGGCAGGTTTAGCGGTCCAAGCCCGTTCTCAAAGCAGAGACAAAATAATCTCGAAATATTTGCATTTTGTATTCGCCGTTTACTTGTATATTTCAATAATTTGTACTTATTTTCTACTTGAAGCGTGGGAGAAAAAGATTTGTGTCCGCCCTGCTATAGCTGTTATAGTTATGATAGACTTGCCATCACAAAGTAACTGCGATCTACGTGTTCAGGCAATAACATCCAATTTCTATAGAGTGAGCATCTAAAACTTCAGGAATATTTAGTCTAGCGTCGTATGCGTCGCGGCTTATCATTCGCGTGACGTCATTTATAGAAATGACGTAGACTTATCATTCGCGTGACGTCATGTATAGAAATGACGACTTCGCAATAATTAATTGATTTATGATTTCAAAATTCGAACATTTTAAAGCCATCGAATTTGTAATGTAAAAAGGTTACGATTTATAATATTATGTAAATAAAACACGATGTAATCAGTCAAGCTTTTTAATTTTTTAATAATATCGAAAGTACACAATTATGATGTCATCTTTTAAGAAGGCTATACATTGAGTGTCAATTATTATTGCATACAAAGTCTTTTACTGTACTCTAAATATAATTAATTACCCATTACATTAAAATTATATTCAGGAATGTGATAAAATAAAAACAAATGTCTGATATCGTATATAATGGCTAACTTGTATATGGGATACAATGATTATATTGATGATAAATTAAAACACAGACATGTCTGAAAATGAGAAACGATGTTACCGTTATTTATTTTGTGACTTAGTTAAGACAAAAAGTATCTTCATGCAACTGTTTAGTAACTATGTCAATATTTAATATTTAGTATAAAATGCCATATACCAAGCCCTCTAATACTGCTAACTTTAGTCTTCATAACTAATAACTATAGTAAGATAAGATAACAACTAAAGTTATGTTGAATAAATACATGACGAGTCAAGTTATCGATAATATTTAACATAATAAACGATCTATTTTCTACAAATTAAAGCACGCGTTATATAAATAAGATATGTTTAATAAATAATTGGGAGAAATATCTCCTATCGTAATATATTGCCCATTTGCGACGACAGTGTGACGTCTTAACACTTATACTAAGACTGCGGCTTATATTACATCGGGTCAGCGTTGCGGGAAGAGGCACTTAACTGGAACTTATTTCTCTAAACAAAGAATGCGTCGAAAATTCACGGAAATTGTATATTTTTTATAATATTTACGAATACACAGATGTTGTTTCTGCTCGTAGTCTTGTAGCCGATGTAAACACAGCACTTTTATTCGCCCGTAATCCACACAGATTTGTACGTACAAGACAGGTGCATACAAGCCGCGAGAGCGTCGCGCCGCGCAAACACAGAAGTATGCACACCGCAGGGAAAGTGTTAAAAACCCGGTTTCTACACGTAATAGAGCATGTTAAATCAAATCAATTAATATTACAACAATTCACGTAAAGGTATAAGTTTTCAAACATGCTGCATGAAATAATCGCGTATAAAAAAATCGAAAATTCTATATCTCAAAATGCCACACTATCGACACAGATGGACGATACATTGGTAAGTAAATATTGCGTACAAATATATAATTACATTTCAGTAACTCATATCCATTTTGTTCATTTCCTTTTTTTACTTTATGGAAATGCAAACATAAAAAATGGTATAATATTTTACCTATATTTTTATAAATAAATTTCAATTGGTGCACCAAAACAAACATTGTAGTGTCGTTATTATGGCTTTATAGTCAGTAACAGACACAACGCTTATAATAGGACATGATTCAATTATGCCCAGGGGTAGGATACTTAAATATCCCACAGCTGGGCATAATTTTGTCCTTAAACCTGGATTATCCTCCAACAGTGGCTGTAAGATGGATAAACTGAGATCATTTGACGTCAATATCTGTGATTACCTAACCTGTATGCTGTGACAGGTGGTAGAACTGCAGTTTATTGAGGGGATACCACTGCTATCCTCATAATCCGTCGAGGAACCGCCGCCAACGACACATAAGCGAGGCGACCGTCTCAGTTCTGAGTAACAACACACGTACGAACTCAGATGGGGTGCATCAGAGTAGAACGCAGTCCTAAGATAGATATATATAGAGTACACACCTAGTATAACCTCAAACAAGGTTGTTTGAGGTTATTCTAGGTACTTACTGAAAAGGCTACTAAATATCAAGTGGCCTGAATGATCGCTTGCTACTCTTCTCACATAAAAGAAATGACAAGACATTTTATTGTAAAAATCTGCTTTTTTGGAGCACCAAGAAATTTATACAAACAGTCCAAATTATTATTTACCGTTAACATGGTCGTAGGTATAAATTGGTTGTTATAAAAATGTATCCACATGCTATGGTCAGTGTTTTTCAAAGTTCAAATTGTAGCACCGTCCATACAAAACCACACATTACTGTCAATGAATCACATCACTTCTTCTTAAGACTCCACAGTGGGTCGAGGAAGTTGAGTGGGTCCTTCATGTCTCCGCTTTTGAGGCCTGGAGACTGTCTCATCTCTTCAAAGGATTCCTTGGAGAATTTGTTCTTTTGACTAACCGCTGAAGTGGTAGAGGGTGTGGGTGTGACTGGGGGGAGGACGGCAGCGCCGCTGGGTCCTGAGACCGCTTCACCGTTGAACATCGTCGTACCTGCGTATTTGAACATGTCTGATATTAAAAAATAATAATTACAATAATAAAAATAGATGCAAAATTATTTGTACAGTACATCAGGGGAGGTACTATTATGGCCCTCAGATTCCATTATGAAACAATTACCAGCTATATTTACAAATAAGACTATCAGCTCATTCCTCAGGAGCAGCAACGCATTTATGCATGACGTCAGGCCCATGCCCAAGTTCTTTTAGTCCTCTTAGAGATTGGACATTGATGTCCATCAGCTGCGACGACTATATAAATTATAAGAATTAAAAAAAAAATCAATGATTTTTAATCATTAAAAAAAAGTAAAAACAAAACTATAATAGATGCGTTTGGAGTTTCAAGCATTTCAAATTTAAATTTGTAGAGACAATTTTAAACGTAATAAAGTCAATTCTAGGCAACAATTTTAAACGTAACTGAATCCTATTGTACCATTATGTTGTCACGTACCAGAAATGAGCACACCCTGCGCATAGAAGAGCACAGTTCTGTACGCATCTGCCAAATACTTGGGGTCTTCTAGAACGTTTGTTCGGTGTTTGTACAGGTTTATACATGCAGTATCTAGCATATCTGAAAATATCCACATTTTTTAGTAAATTAACATTCACAATAGGCACAATGAAACTGACCGCGACACGCGTCGCCATTTGATATTAAGAAATGTATATTACAAAAGTTATCCAGTAAAACAATTGAGCTGCACTAATTTTCAGGTTTTTTTATTATTTGTCAAAATGTCAAAAAAAACAGTAAAAACATTGGCACCACACAACATGCCGAATTGAATGTTGGCAGCGAACACGATAAAGACACATGTAAGTAAGCGTAAGTCACCGCAGAGGTCGACGTAGCCGGCGCGCACTTGGCACATGGCGAGCACGAGCAGCGCCAGCAGCGCGGCGCGGCCGGCGCGCGCGCCCAGCACGCACGCGCCCGCCAGCTGGTTGCTGCGCCGCCCGCCGTACGCCGCGCGCAGCACGCGCTCCGCCAGCAGCACCAGCGGCGAGCACACGATCCTGCACGGATGGAACACGCCGCTTACCGTTATGTACTCATATTGAAATATTTAAAATTAATATATTAATTAATAACTAAACAAATCAGAATCTACTGTATTCCATACATATTATATAAAAAAATTAAGTCACTATATATATGTAATTCACTTCATATACAAAGTTATTTACTGTCCACGAAAGTAAATAACCAAAAAAATCTAAAAAAATGCTTTTTATTTATATAGGTCTCTTATCTAAAATATGAAACAATAGTATTTACGATGTTACACTTCGCAAATTTTCTAATTGTGGTAACATCAGCGTCAGCTTTCTTTAAACCATACAAGTTGTATTAACACTTTATTAAACAAAGGATGTACCACTGCCACTTTTACTCCGTCGTAAAGCTTCATTCTCGCAAAATGTACTTGGTTACACTTAAAAGCGTGGCAATCTCAACAACACTCGCATGTAAATCCTAAAATAAGACTTCATTCTCATTAGAGTTTGGGTAACTAAACTAAAACTTACTTGGCCGGGAACACGTTGATCTGGTAGTGCATGACCTGCAGCACGGTGGTCCCGCAGGTCAGCGCCAGGCGCCGCTCGGTCCAGTGCGCCGTGCACGTGGCCTCCGCCAGCGCCACGCGCAGCTCGCCGAACTGCAGCGCGTGCCCCTTCGCCGTGGGCCAGTACGACTTGCCCTGCATCTGCAAATTGCCACTTCGCTGTTAAAGGTGGGAGAACTATCATTCGACCAGGGAGGTACCGTCGCCGCTCTCATAATCCGGGATGAAGCATTACTTGTGTTTCGGTTGGAGAGGTACGGTTGTCGGCTACACTTGGAAGCGAAGCGACCATCTTAGCCCTCAACTCAGGAGTAGGAACGCTTCCACGTCCATCGTTAACTATACACTTCCTCCTTCTTAACTATACACTTCCTTAACATAGAACTTCTGTTCTATTTGAGATTGGACGTTGTTGTCCAGGGCTGCCGTGACCACTTAACATCAGGTGGCCTGCATGCCCGTTTCTTACTCTTTCAATATAAAAAAACTATAAACGTTATCATACCTCAATTTCACTCAATAAGCAAACCACGCAGCTAATTTTATTCTCTAACATAGCAGTCCAGAACAGACCCGCTTCGTGGTCCTCGGGAGGATTAGATATCACTAACGGAATGCACCAAGACGCCAATTGCTGAAATAAAAAACATTCAGTTTAGCAAATGGTTGCATTGCAAAAGTATAAAAATAGTCTTCTTTATCTCAGACATTGATATAACAAGGTTCTATATCAAGTTATTCAACACCAATATTTGTGTTCATTTTGCCAGTCCTTAATTTTTTAGTATGCAGTAAGTCTCATAGCACATTTGATTTGATTTTTTGATTTTGATTTTAGCAGACAATAGAACTAATGAATATTTAACCAACACCGCACCAACATTACAAAAAATTATAAGCTTATTTATCACTTTAAAAAAAAAAAGCTTAATTTTTTTATTGCATTGTATAAATATATTTTTGGTGAGATTGGTATGGTATGAAATTGTTACTTAATTTTAAAATTAGCTTATCTTTTCCCATAGTTAAGTAAAAGTGATAACCTTTATAGGAAGAAAGGTCTTAAACAGACCGTTAGCCCACATTATAAAAGGAGAGCTTTTTAATTCAAAAACAAAAATCGAAATCAAAATATTTTTATTCAAAGTAGATTCTTTACAGACGTCTTTTTGAACGACAACAAGGTACCACTGACTCGTAAGGCGTTTCGTTTTGGAGAAGAGTCGGCGAAAAAACCTCCAAAACACCAATTTATCAAGTTAATATATCCATCAATTTCTTACTTCATAGCTCAACAGGTTAGCGTGATTTAAATGGTATTGGTACAGGACTATACTCCGCTCAGTCCCGTTTTCAAACGATGATCTGATTTTATTTGATTGGACATTACCTTCCACTACATACGTATTAGGACATGCTTTTATTTATTTATTTATATTTTTTACATGCCAACAACAACACACACGACACATTTAATAACGAAACACACACAAACACATTATGAGTGCCAATTATAACAATAGGCATGAACAACATTTATGCTTTATAACATTGATTAATTTATAAAAACAGTATGTAACGTATTTATTACTTATTATTTATGTATTTTAATGTAAGATATATTACCTTATAATAAGAAGCGTTTATGTAGGCGTCTGGGTCCGATTTCAGGGTCAGTCTGGAGTCGTCGTAAGGCACTACCTCGGTCGCTATGTTGCCAAAAGTGTGTTGCATGGCAACATTTTTTGTTCTGTTCATGTTCTCTTTACTCTGAAAATACGAGTTGTATAGAAATAACACAAACAAAACAATTAAAGCGTGTAAACTATAATACTTTATTTGAAAAGTAATTATTATAACCCCAAAAAAGCGTTACTCTGAAAATTAAAAATTTTAACATTTTTCCTGTGGCATATAACACATTGACTGCTATGTATTACTTGTCGTACCGCGCTTACGGCTTGTACACACCTGTTGTGTATGTACAAATATGTATAAATTTTGGGGTAAAAAAAAATTCCTATTTATGTCGTCGCTTCAAGACTGCGGACGGAAAAAACCTTTGTGTATTCGTAAATACTACGCGGGTGCTAAAAAATAAAATATTTGTGTGAATTGTCGGCGCATCTTCAGTGTAAATAATAACGCTCTAGATTAGTGCCGCCTAACGTAACGCCGAGGTATATGTGTGTTTTGTAGTTATTCTCGCCGTCTCTTCTCCAAAATGAGTCAGTATTAGTTACTTTGAGTAAAAATATTTAGATTTTTGAGACAAGGCATAAATTTAAAAAATACATAATGTAAATATACGTATACTTACCTGTACATCCTGCAAATTTTTCCATTTGGATTCGAGAAGCGTAATTCCTGCAGGTGTCTGGTTTGTCAGCGATTCGGTCAACTTCTGCAAATTTTTCACCTCTTGCGTGAATTTGTTTAACAAACTGGGATCAGAGAATATGTCTCTCTTCGCTGGTCTCTCGATAACCTCTTCCTTATGTACGGGCTTGGGGGTTTCCACTCGAGTCATCACAGGAGCTTTCACTATTGCCTTTTCTGACACTTGAGGCACTTTGATTTCAGGCATCAGAGGTTTGTGTTCAACGGTGAAGTCTATATCAGATAATAGATCGAATGCAGATGGTTCTGTTCTCTCTTCAGTTTTCGCAACTACCTTTTCTTCGTCTTGTTTTGTTTTAGTAACTGCAGGTACTTCGGTAACAGAACTTTGATCTACGTTAACTTGATTCACATTTTGGTTGCTAGTGTTTTCCTTTGGCGTTGTCACTGGAAAGGACTCAACTGTGAAAGAAATAAAATTCATTGTAACTCTGTATACATTTATTCATCAACAAATTACAAATATAAAAATTATAACACATGTTGTACTGATAAATTTCTCCACATTAAATCTTACCTTGGTTGCTCGTGAACGTGAGAGCCATGTCTTTACCTTGGCCGGATTGCATGTAGGTAGATTGGTTCATGTTGGCACCATAGTTGGTGGAAGAGGGAGTTGACTGGGGCAACATCTCATTAGATTGATTCACTGCAGTCTGATAACCGTATGGCAAGTTGTAGTAAATCTGGTTATTGCCTGACTCGGTTCCCTGTGACGCGGGCGGGTCCGAAGGCGACTGGACTGTTTCGCAGTTTCCTGCGCTGGTGTAAACACCAGGTTTGGCCCAATTTGGGTCTTTATTCTCCGGCGACTCCACATTTCCTTGGGGCACTGATCCGTAGTTTGAGTAAGAGTTTTGAGAGCCATAGTTATAGTCGTACGTGCCAGTCGCATTATTATACATGTAACCCGGATGATTTTGATACGTCGCTGTGTAATTAGCATTTGATTGTTCTTGGAACTGTGTGTTGTTTTGTTGTTGAACATTTTGTAAATTCTGCTCAGAATACTGGGTGTTTTGTTGAAAACTTTGCACGTTCGACTGGTCCGGGTATTGAGCGGTATTTTGCTGTACATTTTGCAAGTTCGATGTAGCAGAGTACTGCGCAGTATTCTGTTGCATATTTGGCATGTTCGGAGGGGTATTCTGTTGTACATTTTGCATGTTCGATGTAGCTGGATACTGCGCTGTATTTTGTTGCATATTTGGCATGTTCGGAGGGGTATTCTGCTGTAGATTCTGCATGTTCGATGTAGCCGGATACTGCGTGTTAGTTGGCTGAACATTTTGTTCAGAAGCATAGTTCATGGAAGGGTAATTTTGGTTGGAAATGTAACTCGACTGCATGTTCATTGACGACAGCGCCTGGCCGGTCACGTGAGATTTTATAGGGTTGTCAAAAGCATCTATTTGAGATAAGGCCGAGGTCATATAATTCGTGTCGGTGTCGCTTGGGACACTATACGTTTGACTAACACTCATAGCGGGCACGCTCGCGTTACTCGTGGACGTCACCGTACTGTCAGCGTGCGTGTACACGTAATTTTGTGACGCGTTATCGTACGCGTTCGTATATGAGTATTGCGGTTCTGATGCACTGTACGCATTCGACGCGGGCTGCATGCCATATTGAGCCATCGCGTCATTCGAGTAGGAATAGTTGCTGTAGTCGGAAGGCAGTTGCGACGGCATCAGCGTCGTGTTGGAGCCGTGCGTCGCGTTACTGTACGCCATGTTAGCCTCAGACGAAGCCGGATATTGCAGCTGTTGAACCGTGTAGTACGTTTGCGAATATTCACCGCCGTAGTTCACCGGCTCGGATTTCGGCACGGACACTTGCATTTGGGCGAAACTCGCGTTCAAATCCGCTTGATTGGCAGCACTGTAAGCGTCCGGCATCTGGCCCATTTGGGTTGGCACTTGGCTCTGGGCGTACGGGTCGGTGTAGCCGTAGCCGGTATTAGGGTTCAAGTTAGCTTGGCTGACGCTCGCATACATCGACAAGTTCTGCGAATCAGTCACGATCGTTGTGTTGTTCGCGGTGGCGGTGTAGTACGGGTTCGTGTACGTCTGAGGGTCCGCCATTTGGGAAGAGTACTGCGGTGGCGTGTACGACGTGTAAGCGTAATTCTGGACGTCGTCCGGTATGGGTTTATCGAAGCCCTTCGTGCTGGTTGGGTACGCGTAGTTGGACTGCATGGTTTCCGTCGGTGCGTACGGCGTCGCGTACCTCGCGTATGGATTGGACGGGTTTTGCATCGACGGTGGCATTACACCGTCTGCCATGTTCATTGGATTCAAATCTGTCGCTGGAAAAATGCATAATTATAAGTAAGACGTGATTATGTACGGAAATTTAAGTTAGGTTATTTTAAAAACAAATGAAATTAATATATAAATTTACCTTCGGAACCAACCGGCGTGGGTCGAACGGACGTTGGGTAAATTGGATCAGGATAATATGTATCTGAAGTAACTGGGTCAATTTGAGCTGTAATATAATTATTTTTCAATAAATGGAGTTTTCAAAATAAATGCAGAAAATCTATAATCATCGATAAATCATTAGTGTTTAGTTAAAATGAATACATAAACAGTAAGTAATTAGGCTGCTATTTCAGAAGATTTATCGATTTTTCAGAACTATTTATTCCTTACCAGTACTAATTAAGATTGTTAAAGCCATACATGACGACGTAGATGCGACATATTCACACATATCAACATAGTGTAAAACACTGTAATGAGATCATAACGCGCCTTTTCTTTTGCATACCGCGACGCATTTGTTGAATTATCCTACATTATTTTATAAAGGGCAACATAGACTGCCCTATAGGCTGGCTTGTTTGACTGATGTTAATAATAAAGTTAACAAACAAGTAATAACGAATTGTAATTACCCTTACCTTGTGGAGTAACATTACGGGCCAAATTTCTATTTTTCATATATGGCAAGTAGTCTTTAAGCTTCAAAGTACCCCCGCTAGTCGGCGCGGGCACGGCATCGAGCGTTTTGCCCGCTGCGCTCGATACCGGTGCGGACGAGGGGGCGGGCGCGGCCGCGGCCGCTGTAACGTGAGTGGACAAAATAAAATTAGAATCAGAAGTATGTAGTTTCATGATAATCGGTCGAGTAGTTTTGGCGTGAAAGCGTAACAAACAAACTTACATTCACATTTGTAATATTAGTATCTATACTCGTAGCCTCACATTAGGGCCACTTGTGTCATGAATACACAAACGCCTAGATCCATAACAAAGATGTAAAAAAATGTAGAACTGCACATTGATGAACTTTTTCATATTTGATTCTAGACTTTTTTTACTTTTAATTTGTACGTGTTTTCTTTTGGCTCCAGTAAAATAAAGAAGTTGCAAACTGAGCATAGGCACCAAAGCATTGATTCATCGACCTCTCCCGAATCATCTTCAATCGCCGTGACCCGGTTTCAAAGTCGTTCCAAGTTTAAATGAAGAACTGGTGCAGTGCCGGCTCACCCTTGCCCTGGTTGGCCACGAGCTGCGCGCGCTCCTCGCGCTGCACCTGGCACGTGCTGCGCAGGCGCGCCAGCAGCTGCGCCACGTTGTGCGCCAGCTTGCGGTAGAACTCCAGCCCCTTCTGCGACTTGCCCAGCAGCTCCGTGTGCGTGTCGTACGACGTCACCAGGGCTGCGGACGGTCGGTCCAAAAAATTGTTCAAATCGAAAATGTAACAGCCAGTCAAAAAAGTCAAAATTTTATTCTGTGTAGACAAAGTAAACCTTTTCTGACAATGTGGCAGATATTACGGTTAAATTGAAATCAATATACCGAGATAGTCTTGGTAATAACCACACTGTGCCGTCTGGTGAGCTCTCAACTAACATCATACATACATTAATACAATACAGATTAATTACAGCATGCTATATTGAGATGGAATTACATAATCGAAATTATTTTATTTATTTGGGTAATAATGAAAACTGTCTGAACATCATCATAGAAGTACAAAATTATTTGGATAAAATCCTTTAAATGCAAGTGTTTACAAAACATAACAGATATGTTACTTTTATCAGTAAAATCATGTTGTTTCTATTCATAATTTTAAACCAAATTTCTTACCATTTATAAGTCCTTCCCTCTTCCTTATCACATCTGAAAGCAATCTCCTTGATTCTCCATAAGCTGCATACAGTGTCGTCAATTTATTGATTATGTTTTCTTGCGCAGCCAAATTCTGCTCTATTATTTTGACCTAGAACACAATATTTTACTTATAGCAAGCTGATAAAAAACACTCAAAAAAATACTACATTTAATGCTCTATAATATTTAAATGATTAGTCACACCATTTAAACTAATAATGAGCAGAGTACTATTGTATTAAAAATCCAGCAAAGCATGGCATTTGTAATAGTTCTTAATATAAATTGATATAGTATTATTTCGTATAATAAATTATCAGTCTGGAATCCAAATATGTCTGCAAAAAGATTTAGTGATGGCTCTCATGACAGCCATGTTCTGACATACGCATGCATTACTATAATTTTAAAGTTGCAACATATATATGTTCAAGCTCAGATAGGATTTCGGTTGTGTTTCTTGTTGTACGTAGATGTTTATGGACTGCGACCACTTAACATCAGGTGGTTTCCATGCTCGTTTGTTACTCTTCTCACATAAAAAGGTACGGTAGATTAAAGGGTGGGGTGACCTTTGGCGTGTGCTTCTCGATTTCCTGCTTGAAGATCTCGTCGGCGGGCTCGGAGCTGCGCGCCAGCAGCTGCGCCGTGATGTCGTCGGCGGCGGCCGCCTCGCGCAGCTGCTGCACCAGCGCGTCGCGCTGCGCCTGCATCTCGCGCGCCTTGCCCACCACGCGCCGCATCTCCTGCATCGTGGCGCGGTCCAGCCCCTCTGCGCCGCACCAACCACAACATCAGGCCACTTTCCCTGCGGCGCTCATTATTTTATCGAGTCAACATTGCTGAAGGCAGAACTAACCGGGAGCTCATTTGATTAGACTGAAGATACACCGACAAATTACTAAAATATTGTATTTTTTAGCATCTGTGTAACATCTACATATACACAGACAAGATTAATTTTAACACAGAAAAGTGTTACTTTCCTCTTGTTTTTTCCGCTGGCTTTTTTCTCCCGGTCTACTTTAGCCAACAGGGCGCTCAAAGCTGACGTACTGATTTTACATTGTACCCTTAATGTTACCTCAGTGTATGTAAATACCTTACAATGAAATAAAAAATTTGAATTTTAATTTGTATTTTGGTTGTTACCATTAGTTTGTAATTTAAACATCTTTCTACCATTTATCTTCGCTGATCTTTGTTTTGCTTAAAAGTTGATATGTAGAGAATGCTTGTACCATTAAGTATATTTTATACCACTTTATATTCAAATATATAAAACTATACTTAGGTTGGTAGAATATCACCCTTGGTTCCATAATCCATCATAAACTTCTTAGATAATATAAAGATATGCAATTGTCAGGTACGTGTGTTCATGCCTACAAGCAACTTGAGTCTTTAGTACTAACAAAGCATGCAACTACCGATCATATATCCCTATCCCTGTGTACTATAACAAATACTTAACAATAATTAATTATAGCTGACCAATATTATTAATGCTGGGTATCTTATTCTGCAGAACATCCAGCGGTTGAGCCAGCAGCCTCAGGTTGGCGATATGCAGCGTCATCGCTTTGTGTAACACCTGGTTGCTCTCGTTGGTGCGCGCGTGCGCTTCTTGGTACTTGTGGAACTCGCGGGAAATCTCAGTTTGTACTATTGATGGGGGACGGGGTCCCATTATCTTTTGGTACTCTTTCTCTTTGAGGGTTTCCTCCTGGAAATAAAGAGTCATGAAAATTAACAGTGAAGTGATTTAGTTCATTTATGTGAAATCTATATCTAACGCTTTTTATTGTTTATAGGAAAATGATAACTGGTCATAAAACTCTATTCTTGATGTTTAATGACATCAAAATCTAACCTGGAAGACTAAATTACTATGTATGGCTGAATACATATAGTGACATTGCTACTTCAGATAACTCAAAAAATCGCCTCACTAGTAAGTCTACCCAGCATATTAATGATAAGCACTAGACTAATTAAATAGACAATACTGAATAACAAATTTCTTAGAGGCTTTACTAATTAACATTGTGGTTGATATTTGTAAACGAGAAGTGATATATTTTTGTTGCATATTATTGTATATTGTTTGTTTGTTGTATTCTATTGTAAATTGATAAATATAATTATGAAAATCAAGCAGCTGGACCAGTCTAATAACTGATATTTTGTGTTAATTAAATAAAATTAGGATACCCTTTCAATACAATCTGTTTATGTCATGACCAATGTAGACATAATCTTCGGAAAGATCCATAGAAATATTAAATACCTAATTAAAAAAGATAGCACCACAAATGCTCTGAACATCAGTATGTTCAGTGAAAGCTCTTGCAGAAGTGCCCTACCTGAATCATTGTTTTTATTTCTGTCAAGGAATGTTCCACATCGCTGATGATCTCTGCCAGGCTGTTCATGGAATCCACCAAAGTCTGAATTATCTCTGTTTTTACATTCATGGCTGCACATCTGTCCACTATTTCTTGAGGTATTCTGAGGCAAATATATATTTAAGATAAAAATTGAAAAAAGTTTTTTGTATACTAGTTTTTACCAGGGGCTCCGCTCGCGTTGAAGCCCCTGAATACATATATATCAACGATCATTGCAGCAAGTCATAACTACAATATAAAATTGGTACCTAAGCTAAAAAAAATGAGATAATTTTAGGAATGCTTATAAGTGACACAACAAAATAACATGAAATATACAACATTTCAAGACAGCTGAAGCTATAGTAAATAAGATATTAATTTGAAGACTTTCACAAATTCAAATTTTTTAAACAAACAATCATGTCTGCCAAAATATATATTTTTTAAATTACATTTTTCAATAAAATGTATCCTATGTCCTCTTTAATATGTCTAAGAACATGTGTACTAAGTTTCATGACAATCGGTTGAATAGTTTTGTTGTGAAGGCATAACAAACAAACTTACATTCACATTTATAATATTAGTATGGATCTATGATTTAGTTTTCATTTCATAGTACATACATTACATAAGATTTACGTAATTAATTTTAAAATACATTAAATTTGTGTTTAGTAAAGTTTTATTATTGCAAAGGTGACTGACTGATTTAATATGACACCTCGTCTGATAAAACTTTATATAGTACATTGAACATATGTACACTAATATTATAAAGAAGAAAGATTTCTTGGTTGTTTGTTTGTTGTCAATGAATGATCTCCAATTTAAATCGATTTTAAAAATTATTTCACTTAGAATGCTAATTATCAACATAATACATCGCGACATATTAATTACGAAAAAATTAGAGATCGTTACGTAAGTTAAAATACTGTGACCCACCGGAATTAAAACTGCATCTATGAAAGTCATTTTTTACAGTGTGCTGCAGAAACTTAATATCGTAACTAAACTAATTTATGGACCCTTACGAAACAGATATTCTATACTATAATCCATGCAAAGGAAGTCGCCAGTGAATGCTAGTTTTATATCAAATGAATCAGCTATCTGTTATCATTACAAAAAAAATGTCAACAACTACCAGTTTTCCTTATGATACACAATGCAACATGAAAAAATTCCATGTTATTAATTAAATTCTGCTCGACGTTAATTTTGTTTGCAATTTATGTGAAACCATGCAAACCATTTGTCCTGAACATTTAATATGTAGGCACTACTAATTTATTACATTGAAATAATCAAATAAAATCATTTATTCGCAATCATTTATAGCAATGAATAAATAAATAAATGCAAATCTATGCAGTAAAAATAAAAATTTGCAATTATATGCAATAATAATAATGAATAATAAATAATAGTTTTTACATGTATAGTTCCACACTAGAATATCCAGCGTCGAGGGTGCCATGGACAAATACTAAGACGAGTATATACTCGTCTTAGTATTTGTAGTTCATATGAACACCCAGAAATAGAACAAAAACTTGCTTACAAGAATCAAACCCAATACCCTCTGTGTGTCAAACTAATATGGTCAGTATGTATGACTAGTATCAGAATCTGTCTAAACTTACGTCTGATCACTATCCAACAAATCCAACTGATCCAGCTGCAGAGAGGACATAAACTCCATCAGCTCTGTATTCTTGGCCTCAGCTTGACTGACCACATGACGGAGAAGTTTAGCCTTCTCTTCGGAGTACATAGAAGAAGCTTCGTGAGCCCCAATTGGGACCAGCCTCGAGAATATGTCTGGACCTGATATCTGAAAGTTTTGTAATAAAAAACCTTTAAATTCGCGTTATTCTAGAATTCAAACATTTCTTGAATTAACCAGCACTTCATACACTATTCTGAAGCAAATTTAATGAAGAAAAATAATAAATAACGAGTTGTGATAATTAACAAAAATTTTTTTTTTTTTTTTTTTCATAACACACATGTCCTATTATCTCGTAATACAATACCTTCATTTAAAAAGCAAGTAATCTTTACCTCTGGATCATTAAAGTTAATAGGCATCGCTTTCACCAAGCAAACAGGTTTGAGATCTGTCAACAAGTCTTTATCTGGCACTTCCTCATGATAAATAAACTCATTCTCATTCTTAGCTGCTTTTCTCTTCCCTTCCACCACATCATTAGTAAAAGTCAGCGCCTCTTGAGTAACCTGCACAGGCTCTATATACTTGGCTAGCTTTCTAGCTTCCCCAAGCTTGTCTACAGCGTGCTGATAAAAAGCAACTCGCTCGCCCATTTTTTGTTGTTCTTCAGCATGAATACCTTGAAATTAAAATACCACAGTTTAGAATATTAACGAACTAAGAATCTAATCAATATATTAAAATAATAACACATTCTACATTTTTTAGCCGATATTGAAAAGGTTAGTTGGACGAATAGGTATTGCCTGTTTATTTACATTAAAACATACATAAATAAATACACATTCTTAGAACAGAAACCCAATACATTTTTAGGCACCAGGCTAGTATCCCAGATATCCATATTAACCTATATCAAATTATTATTAAAATAAATCATTTAGTGGAACTGGAGTTATATGTAGTATTTCATGTTATTCATGCATCTATTACTTTTATTTCTCGTTTTTAAATGCTAATTATATATTATCATTGTAGAGAAATGTCAAGTATGAATTTACTTACAGAACTTATGTTACTTCAATTCTGTTTGACCCAGTTACAAGTGATAAAAACATTCTTCCTATTTTCAAATATAATCAAAAGGCAATTAGTTTTTTACCTTGATACAAACAAACAATGCAGCCAATGTACGCTGCCTTGAAAGAGAGATAGCGATGCCAGTAGTTGTACAACTTTGTGCCAATTATCTCATGGATATTGTCAGTGCCAGTTGATGGTCCCAAGTAAGCCAGCGAGTTCTTGTAGAAGTACAACACTTGAGTTGCTACAGCACCTAAAGGGCAAATCAATAATGGAATACTACACTTGTACTTTGAGCAGTTAAATAACAGCCATTTCAAAGGTGGTAGAGCCGTTAGAGCTCGACCGGGGCGGAACCACCGCCCCCCTCATAACCTGCCGTAAAGCAACATGTTCTGCATGTATTGTGTTTAGGTTGGGGAGGTGTGGTTGCCGAATACACATTATTGGAGGCGATCATCTTAGTCCTCAAGAGTAGGAACGCATCCGC
>DWON01000789.1:0-29119 GCA_018251015.1 Phocides pigmalion okeechobee
TTTACGTATTGACTTTCAGAATCACCCCCAGTCCCTCAGTTCCATATATCCCCGATTTGGGTCAATGAATTCCAATTAAGAGTCGATCTCTTAAACGCCGGACTCTTCATACCGATGGGATAAACTACGGCGATTTCACTTTTTGGATTTTTAACCGAACGCAAATGGACGGAAACCAACAAAATTCAAACAAAATTTAAATAGTGCAAGTAAATTTATATAAAGCGATAAAATAGATGTACAATAAAATATTTATATAGAGAGGCTTTCCTCATGATAAAGTCAATATAACTATACGTTGAAACAAACAAACCAATCAGAATTTTATCCACATATTAGTGGAATTTCAAAAATTCCTTTCTTAAAGCTCATTTGCGCTACATAAAAAAGCTACCCATTGTGTAAATTTCAAGATTCTTAGTTCAGCTGTTACGACTAGGTGTAACAGTCGCCTTACACACATTTTATAACCAAACATTTTATTCATTTACTTATTAATAATAAATTTAACAATATGTGAGAAAGCGTGTAGATAAATACTATCAGTGATATTAAATTGAACAAAGTGACAAACGAGCGTGCAGGCCACCTAATAAGACTGAAATCCTATCTGAGATCATACTTAAATGCGTTGTTAATCCTGAAAAGGTCGCTTCCCTTGTAAGTGTCGTCGGCAATCGTATCTCTCTAACCGAAACACAACAGTCGCTTCACGGCGTATCATGATAGCAGCGGTACCACTGTTGCCCTCCGTGGTCGAAATTGATGGTGACTAGCGATACTACCACCTTTTAAATGCTATTTATATATCAAATTTAACGTTAATAAAAAGTTAAAATTCTTAAACAAATTAGCGAACTTACAAAAGTATTTGTATTTCAGTAATTGGCCGTGAAAGTGCGATATCCTCGCGATCCGTGCTCGCGGGGACCTTGACCACGAGCTGGCGGCCCGCCAACACTGGAAGGTCATCCTTCCAATTACTGTTCTATCGATTGGGGATATTCCCGCTACGTACGATACTACGAGTATAAACAACGTTATTTATATTTAGAACAAACTACTTCATGTTTCGTTAAGAGGATACTATTTAAATAATAATGCTTTTTTCTACATTCGTCCTATAATAAGATTCCTTGTTCCCTGTCGTGATTACATGGACACACACAAATACAAGGACACACAAGGACCCAGAACAAAAACCGAAAACCATCTAAATCCACTTGGCCAGAAATTGCAATGTAGTATAACTACACTTCAATGTGGGTGGTACCACCGCCGCCCTCCTAAACCATCGTAAAGCAGTACTTGTGTTTCGGTTAAAGAGGAGCGGTTGCCGGCTACTCTCACGAGTGAGGCGACCATCTCAATCCTTAGAAGTAGCAACGCATTTGGATCACATCATCCAGGACTTTAGTCCTATTTGATATTGGACGTGTATTTCCATGAGCTACGAGACTATTTAACATCAGATGGTCTGCACGCTCGTTTGCTGCTATTTCGACAAAATAAAATCCAATCCGGAATCCTTTGCGTATCATACCGGTATAGTTACCACTGCGTCACACGGCTCGCAGGACGACGTTAATATACACAAATAATTTAATAACACTGTTTTATTAATATAAAACAAAATTACAGTAATTGATATGTTATTTTTAAGTTTTATGTGGAGCCTTTGTATATCCAAAATAAATTTGAACAAAATAAAAGTAAATTATTGAAACTTGAAAAAAAATGAATCTATCGTTCTTTTGATGACATATACGAGGATTGAACCCATGTTATGTTACGTATTTAATCTTTTTATATCTTACACAAAAGAAGGTACTAAAGCAGAGGTGGCTCGTTATTATTTTAGTCATTAATAAATCTAGATTATTTTAAATAAAAACAGACATATTTTTAATTAAAATATAATTGGCTTCTTTACACACCACATACATCTACCTGTGTATATAAGGGTGATATCCTCCAGAATGAAGATCAGCAAGACCTTGACCAGGCGTTGGCTGGCTGCCAGCAGATCAGAAGGACGGGCGCATCGATTCGGCTTGTCATTCTACGTACGAGCGACTGCGTAACATACTACGTGTCGTACGTAATTGTATGTAGGTGGCGAATCTATCGAATCGATTTTCTATACGCAAACAAAAGTTTACCAGAACGGAAGGTATACTATAAATGAGAATGTGTGGTTTTTTTCTTTGATTTTAACGCTTACATGGTTCAACTATTGAATTATCTGGTGAAATTTGGTATATAAACACAAATATAGCGCACAAGCTAGCTCACAAGGGCAGGATGCACTCGTGGTCTAACTTTCAGGAAGGCGGTCAAGGGTCTAGAGGGGATTGGGGGCGATTAAATGAAATATGGTTGGGGGGATGCAATGACTTATTTATGATTTTAAACCAAATCTGTTTAATAATAAGAAATGTAGGCCATGAAAGCATGAAAATCAAAGAAACAAACATACTTTCGCATTTATAATATTAGTAATGACATAATTATAAAATATGTTTCACTAGGTATGTTAAAAACAAATTAATTTTAGGAGGTACTTCAAAATGTTTGAATTTCAAAGTGGGCAACTCATGAAATAAGTTTTACAACCTATGCTTTAGGGGAACAGTCTACTTTATCAGATTTTAGGAACACCGTAAATTGTTATACCTATACTTTTTGATACACTCTATTGCACTATACAATGTGCAGAACCACTTGCAAATCAAATTAATTACGTTAATAAGTCGCCCGGGGATACCTCTACATCACTAGTTTTTTTTTTGTAATTAATATATGACCATAAAATAATTTACCACTAATTACAACTACATTTAAACCGTGGAAATTCCATCGTCGCCTTCATAATCCGCCGTAATTTTTTTTTGTGTTTCTGTAAGCAACTGCAGCCGACATTAAAAAGCGTGGCGACTTATCTCAGTCCTCAAGTGTAGCAACGCTAGATGCGTTTTGAACGACGTCAGATAGGTGTTTAATACGGTTTGGAGTCGATGTCCATCGGCTGCAGAGATCAGTATAACATCCATGGTCTGAACGATCGTTCCTAACACAAAAAATGGCGGCAACAAACGCGACCTTAACTGAAAGACGCGTAGAATATATTTTTGTACCTAAAACAAATCCCTGTTGCGAAAATAACTTGAGAAGGTCGGGAGCGTTACGCAAGTTAAACAGTTACATGATTACATTGGAGTTCTTTGTCTGCGAGCGCTCGTAATAAATCTTTTATAGAATAAGTAATAACTGCGTCTTCTTTCACTTATATTGTTTAAGAATAACAAATTACGGCAGGCTTTTATCATGGCGTCGTCATATTTTTTATGTATACATCTTCATTTTAGTCATTTGTGTTACAGACACGCCCCTAATCATTTATTTACGTATTTTACTTTTTTAGATTTTCGTAATTAGTGTTAAAGTTAAGTTACAGAAATAAATAAAACATATATACACATAAATACCTTATAGAATTCAAAGATAGATACAAATATAGCGTATTTTTTATGTGAAAAGAGCAGCAAAAGAACATGCAGGCTAACTGATGTTAGTAGTCATATTTGAGCTCGTACGTTGATGCGTTGCTAGTCCTTTGGTCAGATGGTCTAATTGAAACGCTAGAGTTACTTCACTGTGGATTATGAAGACGATTTTGTTACCTTCCTGATCGAACTATAGTTGTAGTACTTGTTAAAATACCCTCGTGATCGCTACACAATGCAATCGTCATAAAATATGAATTGATATTTATGATATAAAGTAACTATACATGAACGAGTCCTATTTCCAGTAAACCAAATATTTTCACGATCCGATATATATCTAATGATTACATAACCCTGAGCTGGAGCTCGGTCGATGAAGTACATAACATAAAAACCATACATTTAAATTAACTCATAATATACTGAAAGCAATGCATCTTAGATGGCGCCATGACGCGATACATAATCCGGAGCTGACGCCGAGCAGTCCGGCCTTATCATTTTATCATACAAGCATTTGCATTTTAATCAATCGATTACATACTACAAGCCGCGATGCACCTAAAAATAGGAGCTTGTATCTTGCGAAAGGTTTAAACGAAAGAAAACTGTTTTTAATGTTGAAAGAGTAGCAAAGGAGCGTTAAACAGAAATAAAATCCTGCCTGACGTCGCGTATAGATGCGTTGCTACTCCTGAGGACTGAGATGAACGCTTCGCTTTCAAGTGTAGCCAATAGGGGACAGGATTCGAATAAGACTGAAGTATTTTTCAAGCATACACGTAGATGCTACTCATGAGACCTGAGAGGGTCGCTTCGCTAGTAAGTGGAGCCAGCAACAGCCACTCTCCAACCGATTGCCGAGAGTTGCTGCATAGCGGATTATGAAGGCGGTAATGGTACCTTTCCGATCGAACTATTACTACTCAAATCTCATTTTCAAACACACATACGGAATGAATAAGAACAGACCGACAAGAGCACAATATCATGCATAAAATTTTAGTTGCGAGAATTAAAAGACAATTCGAACGACACACACAATGAAGTGTACGGGCGACCAAATGAGCAATATATCACCATATGCAAACGAATGGTTAAATTCATGTGTCAAGCGGGCTTAATAGCTAGCCAGGTGGCGAAAAAGTATCTCCCACAGGGGTGAATTAAAATTTACATCCCGCTAGGTCAACATGTGACATAAATGAGTTTAGCCGGGATGGCCCAGAGGTTTTACAAACACAATGAATACACGATGCGCTTATCTTAACGATTTATGGCGCCCGAGTATCTTGAGCACTACCGAAAATGTATGGAGATCTTTTATGAATAATGTTTCACCACTTGGCTCGAATTGCATTTAGCATTTTATTATGTTACAAGAATAGCAAACGAGCGTATAGGCCACCTGATCTTAAATGGACTCCATGGGCATCTGCGTGTAATTCCAAAAAGGACTAAAGTCCTTACTATCGTCGTACAAAGACGCATTGCTACTAATTTGGACTGAGATAGTCCCCTCGCTTGTGAGCAGATCCGGCAACAGCACCTCTCCGATAGAAACATAGAGTTGGATTTAGGGCGGATTATAAGGGCGATGCTTCCTCCCCTGTAGACCTATAATTCTACTACTTGTTGAGTATATAGATATTTCTTGTCTTTCGTCTGTCTTTTTCTTTCGTCTGTCTTTTTGTTCTTTAGTCTGCGTATCTACATATTTAATTGTCTTTTTTAATATTTATGGCCTCCACGACACGACCTCAAGTAGGACAATTCCATTAGGAGGGTGAACGTAGATATCCATGGACTGAAGGACTACTGAAGGTGGCCTACATGCACGTTTGCTACTCAAATAATAAAAATATAGCAACTATTAGGATGGAAATCGAAACCACAACTCTGTACATACCAAACCGGCACGCTACTGTCGTAGTTGTGATATACAGACAATTTCAGAAGCATCCAGTACATTTTTCCTGCACAAGTGCATTTAAGCTGCGGCTTCCCACGCCCCAGATTGCGGACATCAAGCTATTTATAGAATTAGGTCGCACTTCAATGTGCACGTGCAGTATAGTAGTGCGAGCTATACGTACACTCACTGCATCATTTTGAGGATTTGTGGGAGTAAACGTTAATGTTAAATTATTGCCTTTTTTATTTGCAATGGAAGCAAGTACACAAAAATCTACATGCAAATAAAAATCCATACATAAGGTTAAGTGGTTACGTCTACGGTTTGATAATATTACATAATTGGGTTGATTACTAGTCCATACCTCCATCAATGCGGAATGAAGGGGCGTGGGGGAGTATACTAGCTTTAATATCGCTGCATAGTCGCATTACCAGTTCGGGTTCGGGTTACCATTGTTTACTGTAAACAAGTTGCATGCGGGCTGCATGCATGCATCTGTTCAGCAGTCACAGTAGCCCATGAACACATCACTTTGTAGAACAAGATGCACGCGTTAAGCTTGCTCAGACATGCGTTGGAGAAAGGTGCAAGCGCACTTTACATATCGCATATCGATTAAAAATATCTTGTTTAAACTATAAATGACAACAATTAAAAATTAATCTGATACACACTCAACCTTTTTGCATAACGCGCCAAAAGAAGAATACTTTCAGAAAGTAATATCGCCAAAGTACCTTTTAACAACTGCGAATGGCAACTATAGGCACTTGATATTATCACGATTCTCTCATATACTTCGCATTCATAATCGAATCGTGTCTGTCTGTACCACACGTTTTTATAAGAGATAAATTTGGAAAGGGCAACACTACCGTCTGAAATCTTTGTACGAACTAGTACGTGTTTCGCAATAACCACGTAACGCATGTCGAATATAGATGAGGGATTAGTATTCGAGGAGTATGTTTGTGTTTGACTTACTACGATATAACATTGAAGTAACTGCGCTTACTGAATTACTCCCTGAAAGATAATAAACATTATCGCCGAATTTCATGAGACTATCTAGAACTACTATCTAGTACCCAACTAGTATCGAACTGAATTTTTTAACGGAGCAAATATCCAAGAGAAAAAATCAGCAAACGAGCAGGCAAAAGACCTTAAGTACAGGTTGCTCCAATAGACATCCAAACCCAAAAGGACTATTGTTGTACCCGAGGACGGTAAATTGTATAATGTTTAAGTTAATTAAGTGTATGTTAATAACATGTAATGATATAAAATATTTGAATTTCAGTTTGAGTTGCTACTATTCAGGACTAAGATAGACGTCTCGTCTGAAAATGCCGGCAACCACATTTTTCCAATCGTAACAGAAGAATACATTCACGGGGGATTATGAGAATTTTAACAAAAAAAAGATACCCAGATAGAAAACATAACTGAAATCAAATTTATTTGTTGTTAGGGTTTGGGACAATGTTAGGAACTAAAATTAGGCATTCAAGATCAAAAGATAAAACTAGTTTTATATAAGTTATTATTATCGCAGTTTCATCTACTATGTGAGTGGGTATATAAATAAAAGGCTCATAACTTTTCCATAACGGAAAAATAGCGAAATGAAGGAAACTTAAATTAATTTTATCGCTAGTATTATTATCTTGTATAAGTTTCACGTTCCAAGAAGGCTATGAAGAAAATGAGTTAATCAAATCAGTTGAAGTCTATGACAAATTAATTATTTCTTGTAATACCTATATTTTGGTTCGCTTAATTGTAATATAGCATGTAATTGATTACTTTATCAAGTCAAATTGCTGGCTTGGAACTATGATATTTGAAGATAATAAAAGAAGGAATGTTTATTGCTTGAGTTTTATAAATTTTCTTATTGTATTCAGTTGATTAACACTTTCCCTGCGGCTACAACACTGCTGTGTAATTCTAAGATTTGTATGGATTACGGGCGAACAAAAGTACTGTTTTTACGTGGACGCTACAAGACTGGGGGCGGACATTACGTCTGCGTATTCGTAGATGATATACAGACGCTAAAAAGACAACATTTCAGTAATTTGGCGGCGTATCTTATGTCAAATCAAATAAGCTCCAGTTGTCGGCCGTCTCCCGTAATACTGATCCGATCATATACATATATCCGCGCCGCAGTCAACGTTTTGAACTATACATATGTTTCGATAGTGTAAAACAAAGTCGCTACCCGCCGTCTGTACGCTTACACCTGTAAAACTACGCAACGGATTTTTATGGGGTTTTCGTCAATGAACAGAGTGGTCGAAGAGCAAGGTTTATATACATAATACATACATATTACGGGAGAGACAAACCGAGAATTTCAAAGATATTGAATGTAAATATTAAAATTAAAAAGCCATATCTATTAGCAAATAATAAATATTTATTTGCAAATTTATAGTAATCAAATCAGGTATGACACAATTTGAAAAATTAATTAACTTTTTGTGCGTACATACAGTACATATAGTTGATATGAGTATGAAGGAACTAAACCTTTTTATTAAATCATAACGATAAACATGAAATACAAACTGAAGAACAAAGAACTAAGGTCGGAGTAAACCTTTCCTTTCTAAATCAGCTTAATAAAGGATTGAATTTACTCAGGACGACTGTAACGAACCTGAGTAACGAGGTCAGTGGACAGGAGACAAGGGGATTAGCGACAAAGGTTGGACAAAACAAAGGACCCTTGATGCGACCAGCGCTGACCCTGAGACCTTATCCACTGGACGGTCATCATTAGGCAGGAATAATCCGTTAAGCGCCCGACCAACATTCGTCTCCTCTGATCCCGTAGACAAATGAACGGATAGAGACTTCAATGTGCGGGATTGAGCAGTTTAGCCCGGATTATTGGTGGAGCGTTGAGTGATTTGTGTTCCCTGCTCTGTTATTGTAAGTGCCGGCACGCTATGCTTACTCTCCGAAATACAATAACCGAACCTTCATACATATACTGATGCTTAAAGTTTTGCAGTATATAGTGCCTCACTTTTATTATATTACTGTTCAAGATACCTAGAGAATATATATTATATTTTAAGTAGAAGTTAAGATAATAAGACTTTATTCAGATAATCTTAAACTATCCAACATGTGAAGTAGAAGCCACTGAAAACCGATGTATTGATTTTATAAAATACTAACTGCACCCTGCGCGCATCGCTATGTCACCGACTAAAATAAATTTGAAGGAAATACATTACACAAATATTCATTTTTATATACATATTAAGATTTTTGACATTCATTAAGTGTATGCAAATACCTCATTATGAAATAAAATATTGGAATTTAAAATTGGACTTTGAATGTACTAATAGTATAGAGTCTCTAGAAGCTCTATATTTGTGACATACACTGCATGTCCCTATCGACACGACACCAGATGTTACGAACATTCGCAGACCTTGTGTAGACGAAATGAAATCATTCCGATCTAATATTACACTCGTATCCTCTCTTCATACAAAATAACATTACAGTACATACAGACACTGAAGAACTGTATACATAGTTATGTCCAGTATTACTTATAACACATTTCGTCAAGTAATAGATGAAAAACACCCGAGGCGAGTACTTGGCAAAATGCAGCTTTTTCTTCTATGGCCTAAAATCACAATCATTTTCTTATTTAAATTAAAGTAGCAAAAATTTGGCAGGAGGTACCACCACCGTCCTTATTATCCGCCGTTTAAACATTTCTTGTGCTTCGATAGGTGGTGCGGTCGTCATATACGATTGCAAGCGAAACGACCATCGAGTCCTCAGGAGTAGCAACGCATCTACACGCAAATGTCCTCTTTAAGGCTAGACGTAGAAAGAAGTCCATCGTCTGCAGAGACCATTTGATATTTGGTGGTCTATATATTCGTTTTTTACCAACATAACAAATGAACGTGCAGACCGCCTCATAGTAAGAAGTCACTGCCGCCAGTCACAAGTGCAGTTGTAGATAAGAGTAACGTTGTAAATTCATCATGATATGATAATTTTGAAACGTTTCGTTCATACTTTGTGTGTGCAACTAGCATCATTACCGTGCTCTGTAATTTCATGATAGTTGCTACCCCTTCGCCAGATCAGTAATGGTAATTGTTTCAATCATTTTGAACGTAGATTTTGAAATTTTCCTTGATGAATTAAAATGGTGATGTTGCGTCTTCAAGTATAATCAGGAATAAAAACTTAAATGGAATAAAATTAATGTCTGTAAAAGTTTTATTGATTTTTTTTAATATTCTACTTGTCTGAAGGTGACCGATTAACAGCTTATCGCACAGGATATGGTAAGCGCAAGCAATTGTTGGAGGCAATGAACCACTTCGGGTCGCTAAGCTAGTAAAATAATTAATTAGTTGAATAGGCAAAAAGGAAAAACACCTACGATAATCTTGGCGAAACCTATACAATTTATTTCACAAACCGATTGTGTTATTAATGACGAAATATGTCCTCGATACAACATAAAAATAATAATTGAAAATTAATCCTAAGTTGATATAAAAACAACCTGAAACACAAATATTAAGTTGAAGGGACCGTAGCAAACAAATTGTTTTAGAACAACATCTGTTCCAATCTGAGCGCCTTCCAAAAGAGATGAGTGATGGAACAATTTTAAATTGTCATTTAGTAATAGACTCATCAGGTGATTGGAACACCGCCAAGCCTCCTCGAACCCCAAGCGATCTGTCACCCAGCATCGTTTGAAGTGTGCTTTGCAATATGAAACGATCAATCACAGATGTCAAGTTTCAGGTTCAAGAGTTCTGATATGTAAGAGTTACTGCTATTTGTCATCAAGTGACAGTATTTAAATGATTTACGTAGTAAAGTTGGTTATGAGTAGTAGCTACTGTGCTGATATTGAACCATGTAGTACTGTAATGGAGGTTATTTCGTCAAATATCACTGCGGAATTTATACATTTTAATATGTACCGTGTAATCACCATTAACGATTGATTGCTGATAATTCGAACTAGTTGCATGGCTCGCGGTCAAGGCTACACTGCCATAAGCTGACTTGCTGAGTTGGACCGTGACCGCCAGCCATTCATCAGGTTTGAATTATCGACAGTCAAAAATCGTTAATCGTGAGTACACAGTACATAGTACAATGTATGTAAAGAAGAAAGTCAAGTAACAAATAGACACCATTATAGTCTTTGGGACTGGCAATGTCATAGACATGGCGTCTACAGTACAACATGCAGTCTTCATTAACCGTGAAACAACTCTTGTGTTTCAATTGAAGTTGTCAGTTATACTTCAAGCAAGTGAAGTGCGTATCTTAGTTCGCAGGAGGGTCAACGGAGAAACAACTACGTACAATTTTAGAAAGAACTTTAGCCCTGTTGAATTTTGTTGAAGTTGAATATATCTAAATATTCAAGAGCTGTAGCGGTCATTTAACATCAGATAAGCTGAATATCTCTTTGTTACTAGACAATTTCACATTTCCTCACAATATTCCATGTCTTGGGTACACCTCCGCGAAATTATAGATATTCACCTTAGTTTAATAATACAACCTCATAATATTTAATTTAGCTGTGTCACTTAAATAAAAGTGATTAAAAATATTCCATATGTACAGCAAAAAATATTAAAAACATCTATTTTCATAAACATCTTTTTATGTCTAAAAAAGGGGATCGCTAAATTGACGTTATTACCCCACTTTCATCACAACTCCATCAGGTGGGTGGCAGTCAGCCAACACCGGAGATGATCAATTACTGAATTTCGGTTAAGTCTATTAAAGTAACACGCTATCCATCACTCAGCCAAACATTATCCCTGACCTAAAACACTCGTGCAAATCCTAAATGACGAATTGCGAATTATGCAAATGATAGTTTTCTGATTTCAAATTATAAAAAAAAATCACTCAAACTCGTACGCGTTCTAAAATAAAGGAAGCATTATTTATTCCCTTATAACACCAGATATTTGTTAGTGAAAGTCGCGTCCAAACCGATCCAGCCGTACTGCATTTAATTTATTTTTTATTAAAACTAAATAAAATGCAGTATGTGACCACGAAAACCTACGGAAAGTATAAAGTATCAAAAAATCTAAGTTATTATCATAAAAAATAACTCATGCACCTACAATATTCATTTACGTTAGCTTTTTATTAATTTTTACGACTTTAGAAACGTAAGTATCTGACCAATTATGTACTTAAACAAAAAGCTCTTTGAAGTCAATATAAACATATCCTCAAGTGCGTTGATTACTTCCTCATCCCTCAGCTATAGCAATGGTACCTTTGGGGTAATTTTCCATCTTACAAATTTCAAGAATAGAATGTCATAAGTCTCTAATTACCTAGCTTTCACACATAAAAAGGGCTACATTATGAAAAACTCGATTCAGTATTCAGTTTTCTGTTACAGAGGAACCCTAAAAACAGGAAGAAAAGGCAACAAAGAAAACAATTTAGTGAAGCCGGTTAAACTGTCGTATAATGGAGTGTGGGCTACGAATATACGACAAACCGCTAGAATATTTGTTAAGATCCGGGACAATAGGTGTCACGTAGCGAACGAGGACACGTGTGAGCTCACTTGATTTCTATTGTAGGTCACTTCATACACTATTCATAAAAACACAATGGGTAATGTTAGTCATAGAGTTATGAAATTTTTGTGGACCTATTTTGAAATATAAACACGAAGTTAGAACAGCTGAAAAGCCAGATTTGATAAGTTGTAGAACTATGGTTCCATCGGAGAAACTCCCCGATAGATACCTATCTCCACAGCCCTCATAATTTCCCGTAAATCTCCTTGTGTTTCACTTGGAGCGGTACGGTTTCCGATTACACTTACAAGCAAGGCGACCAATTGAGTCTTCAGGAGAAACGCGTCTACGAGCTCAGATAGGACTGGGACTGTTTGAGGTCATAGTCTGCAGCGAGTACTTAACGTCAGGTGGCCTGTTTCCTCCTTTCCAAATTTTTGACATAAAAAAGCTCTTCAAGTTTCGTTGTAACCGCACACACACATCTCAGCTGCGTCTAGCACACCATAATACCATTCCTACGTCATTATAATTTTTTTGTTCATTTACACTATTAATATAATCGGTGTATATAATCGTGTAGGTAACTATTTGAATCGATCAAGAATGTAACGAAGTCCCGTAGCACGTGCTACGGCTACGAGAAACGAGTGCTTACTTATTTTGTCATTTAGTAAGTTTTATTACTTACTATTATTTAGTAGATTTGTTACTTACTATGATTTAGTAAGTTTGTTCTTATTATGATTTAGTATGTTTTCGTATTTACTGATTGCTGAGTACGACTTCGTTCACGTGAGCTATAATTTTGTGTTTGTCTACAGAGATATTTTATCTTAGTCTCCAAGAGAAGCGATGCATTTGTGACTTCAAATACAATTCCTATATGGTATGGTTATGGGAAGGGTTACTTATCCAGGGGTATTTACCCATGGCTGGCAATAACCAATTAACATCAATTGATATGGATGTATGTTTGTTTGCTGCTTTAGTTGGACAAAAAGGGTTTTTTAATGTTGTTTTTTAAAGGATATAGCTATACTTTAGTAACGTATGAGGAAATTAAGGAATACAGGAGCGGAGAGGGGGACGCTTAAAAATCCATTTACGTAAACGCTCCTGCCGCCTTCAGCGGAGTCACGTAGCGGTCATGCGAGCACGTGACGTGAATCTAGTGCCCTTCCTGCTCTTGTTTGCTAGATTCAATATTACAAACGTCCATAAAAATAAAACCTTTATAAGCATACTCATATAACTGTTAAAAAAGTTTCTTAAAAAATGTAGTCGAAAGCAAACAAATAGCAAAATTTGTAACGTATAAATAAGAACTTGAACGCCACCAAAAATCCGTGAACCATTAAAAGGACGAACACACTTTCGCAAAACACAGATTCCGAATTATCCAACGTTCAAATAAACAAAAAATACTACATTCGATAGATAGCCACGATGCTTGCGCTGCAAATGGTTAAAAAAATTTAGGTCAGGTTATAAAAGGTATTTCTCAAGAGGTGGAGGCCGCAATAAACTTATTCTTAATACCTTCTATTGCGAGCTTATTACCGCTCGAGCACAACTATCATGAAATCTAAATAGGACACAAGTGTAACACCAGCAACATTCTTACATTAACATCATACATATGCTACCTATGTATTGTCTTGTCCAAAAAAACTGGAATGGTGAGTGATTCAATGAAGAAAAAACTGCTTATCTCACAAGGTTTTACCACAACCGTCAACCTTCGTTTTACCACCTCGCATACAATATTTGCGTATGTTCGACAAACATTTTACAATGAGGAAACCTATATCATCTTATAAGTAGTATAGCATAAACTGTAATGTCGGTATATTCAGAAGCAAATATATTAATTGCTATTTAAAATTGCTAAATGTGTTGAGAAAAAAATACTTTTTAAATTGGAAAAGTAGCAAACGTGCGTACAGGCCATTTGTTGTTAAATGTTCTTTACAGCCTACGTACATCTACGTCCAACTTCAAACGAAACAAAATTCCCACCTGCCTACTCCTGAAGACTGGACAGTCGCTTCGCTTGTTAGTGTAGCCAGCAACCGCAACTGTCCAACCAAAACACAAGAACTGCTTTAAGGCTTGTCATAAGGGCGACGGTGGTACCTCCCCGATAGAACTATTCTACCGCCTTGATAATCATTAATTTACATCATATAGTTTTGGGTAGGTCAAATCATTGCATTGTTTGCCACCGCTTCTCTGATAAAAACACCTTACGAATCAGTGGTAGTTCATTCAGAAAGAGTTTTGTAATGAATCTTCTGTTTTAAAATTTGGTTTTAATTTTTCATACTACACCTAATTTCATAGAATTAATTTCAAAAATAATTTAACCGACTTTTTAAAAGGAATGAAATTATCAATAAATCGGGATGTTTTGTTTTAACAACACTGTTACAGCAACGTGTCAACCTAAATTACTTCGCTACTCAATCACATACTCAATTATACAGTGTTTACAAATTAATCAGTCGGATACACTTACGATAATCCGGAGATCAAGTCATCAAGGGACATAGACAACATCAATATCTAGAGGCGATCAACCGAGATGTCAATTAATAATGCATCAGTGACATCAGCCTAATTGACTTCTGGGATTCATGTATGCTAATCCTTGTGAGGTTAACACTAATTACATATATACACAGTTGCAGATCGACATTTCGACATGGGAAAAACGACCGCTACCTTGATAATCCGCCGTGAAGCAACTCGCGTTCTATTCGATGCTGTGGTTGATGGGCTTGTAAGCGAGACAACCATGTATGACTAAAATACATATGACTAATACTCACCAGTAGCTTAATTCGATACCACGAACGTTGGCCCCTTTCCCAAGCTGAATAGCGATCACAATTCTCTGCATGTGATATGAACCAGCAATTTTATCACCAGAAGCATCGATCAAACGTAAGATTAGTCTTACATTTGATCGATGCTTCTGGTGATAAAATTGCTGCTTGCTTTATTAGTTAGCAATTAGTTGCTTGAAAAATTTTGGGCACGCGGACCCCACGGACCATTGAAGCAAAGCGGAACAAACACATATTCACTGAACTCGCTTATTCTAGTCTAACTCAATCTAAACATTAATACCAAAATTCTCTCATATTTCCCTCCCTCTTGTACTTACTAAATTATGTATCTAATCTTAGGTTACTCCATTTTGAGTAACGTTATTTAAAGAAATGACATATATGTATAATAAAATATGGCACTGATTAAACAGCTACAGACCAGCGGCATGAGGACTGCAGTTGTTTCAATAGCAGCTAATATTCTAATGGGGAACGTTGTGTCAGCGTCGATGGCGCCACTGGCGTCAATACCGGACATTAATTGAAAACAAATAGCTGAGCACGCGATCGGGAACTGCTGCTCTCCCGGGTGCCATATTAGTATTCTGTACGAAAATTGCAATACAAAAGGTTATGGCTTCTATCTGTATAATATCTATATAATTCAAATTCAAATATTTTATGTCACTTAGTTGATGTCAAAGATAGTATGTAAAATCAGTACAATTTAAAATAAGAATATACTTTTAAACAAGAATAGTTAATGTTTTTTATTTTTCTTTTTGTACATAATATCTTCCATTTACGACGATCGTGTGTCATTTTGAAATATACAGTTTTCCATTTATAAAAACCTGATTATTTCGTTTAGTCTTTTTAAAAACTTATAATAACTATATAGGTATATACAATAACGATAAACTGATTTCACATTGCATCTTTGATATTTGAATGGAATTTTGTAAACCAAAACGCAAATACGTAAATTATTTTAGAAACTGTCAGCTTCGCCGTGACCACGAGGCATGCAACTGGTTCGAAATATCGGCAATTATAAAGCGTTAATCGTGAGTACCCGTTGTATAACATAAATTCCGCGATAATATTAGTTTAAAATCGACAAATACGTAAAACAGCGTATGCGGAACACCAAATCCGCAAACCTATCACACTTTTAGTCTCATTTTGTACGTTCGGCCGATATGCAAATGGTGACAGGGATATTCAAATGCGTTATCAACGTTGGTTTTTGCGATATCCAAAGTATTTTTTACCCACACTGACCGATACAGTTCGATTTCGAATGGGTATCAGAATGTAAAATCAATTTAGGACACTACGCCCTGGAATCGTGTTGACGTTGCCTGTCGTTTTTGTTTTTCCAATTCTGTTTTTTGCTGTCGTTTCTTCAAAATCGGTTCGTTTAACAATTGCAACTTCCAATTTCGAAGTATGACAGAGAATTATTTTATTTTTATTTAAAAATCGACATGTATTTGCGAAATAGTATGACTATTATTTGAGGTTATTCGTGTAAACCTTTAGTAGATGGTGCAAAGAATACGCATAGATACGACATATGTACGATAACAAATTAGACGGATTAATTAGCCTGTCTTGCGCGCACCGGGTTCACTTTGATTTTAGCTTGGCTACCTTAAATTAAGCCGGGATGCAATCCCCGAGGTCAGGCCTTCACAAAGAGGGTATCCTCGAGGCCCGTAATCTCCCGTCCAAAGAGGCTGGGACGTCCCGCAACGATGATGACCTACTTCAGTTTTACATCAGCCTAGAGAGAGTATGACTATCTTAGTCAACCAATGTTTCTTAAAAGATGTATAGTGATACTTCGTAAGTAAGACTGATAGACTATATACATTTATAAATTATACACATTCAATTAAAACGAAATCCACTCGTTTTACATTTTTTGTTCATACAGTCCATCGAAATGGTAAGTGGTTATTGCCACCCATGAACCAACTCCAGAAAAAACCAGAGTCCCATTTGAAGTCTGCCACTGATGCGTTGTTCCTCCTCATCCTGAGGGCTAAGGTGGTTGTCTCACTGATAAGTGAGCCGGCAACCACACCATTCCGCTGAAACGCCATTTAGATTCACGCTCGAAATTAGTGTGACAGTACCTCACCGGTCAAAGCGTATAGGTTCTACCACCTTAACTTAAAAATTCAAAATTCGCCAGAAAATGTGTATAACACGTCAAAACTTCGTAAGTTTTGACTCAACATTCAATAATTTTGCAAGTGTGTATGAAAGTTACATGGAAACATTACTATCATGACCTTATTACTATGCCAAATCTCGTCAATAACAAGATAAGACCTATTGACAACTAACCTTAAATAGCTTCCATTAATGTGCCGGGGAACGATAACAGCATAACGAGCTAAACACGAACCCTTTATAAAGACAATATGAGCGGCACAAAACGCCCATTCAGCGTTCAACCCGTTTCAGCTCCAACGTGCAAAAACATAGAGCTGGTTATTTAGTCAATCATTAACGTTATCTACGTTGATAACGTCGTCGTTACGCGAAATCTGTCGGTTGGTACATGACCCGCTTTTGAAGAATCTTATCTTAATAGTAAGAAGATTGTATATTCCTTTATTATTATTACTTTTTGAAAGTAAAAAAAATCTACATAGTATAAAACTAAGTCGCTACCAGCCGTCTGTAGCTTATATCTATCGAGATACGCAACGGATTTTAGTGCGGTTTTCAAGAAGAAGGTTTATGAGTACATGATCATAGAAAGGCCGGGCGTTTGAGACATTTGTGATGTGGCGTTGTAAATATACCCGTAAAAGCTGGGGCGGATCGCTACTCTATATAAACCATATCATTGATAGATACAGAAGCTACGAACAGCTGAAACCACGAAGAAAGTAAAATACAGAATAAAATCTTATATGAATGTATGTATATTATCGACTTCTGCAAGAGCAAAGCTGTGAAAAAGCCTCTTACATGAGAGATCACATGTAGTACATAAAAAGCAATTAGGAACAATATATACATTTTGTTATATTGGTAAGGTAACAAACGGTGACACGGGCCATCTGATTTTAAGTCTGTGCAGTCCATGCACAGGTAACCTCCACCCTTAGGGACATACCACCACAAACAAGACTAAAGTCCTGTCGAAATTCGGAGAGAGGCGTTGCTATTCTGGAGGATTAAGATGGTCGCCTCTCTTGTAAGTGTAGCCAGCAACCGCACCTCTCCAACCGAAACACAAGGGCTGTTTTACGGCGGATTATGAGGGCAGCGGCGGTACCTTCCTGGTCTAACTATTGTTCTACTACGTTGCGACATTTTTCTTGAACATATTCCAATTTATCTTAACAGAGTAGTCGCCCAAAAAATTTGAAAGTTATAAGTATTATTATTCTGTCCACTACCAAATTATTTACAAAAATATTTTGGTTGTTATCGGTACAATATTTCCACAATCCAAAAATAGTCCTCAAAGTTACTTGTAGTAAATTATTCATGAAATAAATGTTTGTTGGGAATTTAAGCAGCGCTATAAAAGAGTTCAGAATCCTTTTAGTGTCCGTCGCAAATTCTCATTAGAATACTTTTATGTGTAGATTCTGGGTAATGAGCTCTCTCAGAATCAAATGAAAAGAAAAGATAGACCAGGACAGTTTCATATTATGCTGAGTTTTCCTGGCTAAAATAACTTTCTATTAACCGCGTATTCTTGAACTACTTTTATTATTCCGTATGCTTTTACTATATAAAGGATCCTAGCGATTAACGATTTTTGATTGCCGATATTTCTAATCAGTTGAATGGTCACTGGCTATGGCTAAACTCCCGAGTTTAACTGTTTAGTAAGTAAGTGCCCATTAGTAAACATATGAATTCACATTATGAGTTTATAATTAAAATTAAATATAGCATGGAAGTAACCAATATTCCAATCGTTAAGTAACATGGAGTCTTTGACCGACACGAGATAATGGTTAATTTTGACGTCACAGTAATCCAGCCGTTCACAGCAATGACCCCTTAACAGATCAAACCCCACACATTTTAATTAATAACTAGCTATGCCTACGACATGTTTCGCCAGTTTTTAAATAAAATTAACGTTAGTTACATCCGCTATGTCAGTAGTAGTTCCGTCATAATCGATCTAGTCATATTGCAATTTTCATTTTTTTGCACGGTACTGCAAATCCTTTTGTAAAATAAAAATAGCCGAAGCTACTCCTCATAACGTCAGATATTCGTCAGTGAAATTCCCGTTTTAATCGATTCAACTGTTTCAAAGATTACCCGAAATAATTAGACTGACAAAAATTAAACAAAATGGGGTTTTGTTTATATACCCCATAACACTCGTGTAGTCATAATTTGACACTACTGCACTTTGTTTATTTTATAGACGTCAGAATTAAATATTTATGGAATGTTTTGCACTATGGAGAAAGGAAAAAGTGAAGTGAGTCAAAATATATAAATTTTATCTATCAAGGACATTTAAAAAGAGTGCCGAGAGTATTTTTTCGCCATTTTTTTTGCGGTTACCTTAGCCAACAGGGCACTCAAAGCCGATGTACTGATTTTACATTGTACCCTTAACATTCATTAAATGTATTTAAATACCTTACAATGAAATAGAAAACTTGAATTTATATTTTTTTATATATATAGAGACAAATAAATTTACTATAAAGACAAATATGTAAAAGTGTGTTCACACTGACGTAAAGTAATCTATTTACGGGAAGCAAACACGTCGCCGCTCGCACGATAACCGCTATCGGGCGATAGCTAGCCGCAATTACCACAAGAAAAACACTTCACACCCGTTGGCCGAACACATGAAACACCATTATGTTGTCGCGTTCCACTATCACCACGTGGAATTTTAATGGTGGCTACTAACAAGCAGCTTAAGTTTAGCTTTATAATTAATATTCTTTTAATACTGTACTTCAAAAAGCATCCTTATAGGATTAGTACTCAATAATTTTTAAGTAAATTAATTAAAAAAAAATTCAAACCATTATTCCCACTTTTGATCGACGCTGCTGGGGATTAGAAGACGGGTTTAGATCTTTCGAATAGAATTATAATTACTATTCAACGCGGGAATGGCGGTAGCCTTCTTAGCACTATGCTCCATGGGCATGAACATCTTTTAGATTGTTAAGTTTAGGCTGTTATTATAATGAAAAAAAATTTTATTCATTTTAAAACATAACAATAGTGGCAAGAGCCCCTGTATGAGGGTGTAGACCTGTGTTACTGGGTACCCCACTCTTCCACACTTCCACAGATAAATGATAAAACAAATGTAATAAGTGATAAAATAAATATAAAAGATCTCTAATTAATATTATGTATTAGGTGTATGTGCGTGAGTATATGCATGTAAGTGTATGTGTGTGTATGTATGTGTGTGTATGTGTGTGTATGTGTGTGTATGTGTGTGTATATGTGTGTATGTGTGTGTATGCGTGTGTATTTGCGTGCGTGCGTTTGAGTTTATAATTACTTTTAAGGTGTTCATTATTTTAATTTACTTATAAATGATGTGTAAAACAATTAATTAATTTGTCTTTACAAAGAACAAGCTTCTTTATATCATATCTCTTAAATATACACTATAACTTAAAACTTCAACATGAAAAGTTTTCCATGCTAGCCAATACTTAAAGGATTTAATATAAAATACGGTCCTAATAATTGACCACCAAGTATAACGTGGGTTGGTGCAATTCGATAAGTCGTAATTTACACGATAAATATATAACGAGAGCCGGTGCCGGGAAGGAGATATTTTAATGCCGGCTTTAAATTGAATCTGATAGCTCCGTATCCGGCGGGTGTTCCATATTTAACACTTGAAACTGAACGTCTGTAGAATTACTGCTAAAATGGTTCACTATGAAATCTCATTGAAATTCAAATATTTCATTTAATTATTAGGTATTCACTTAAGGAATGTCAAAACTATGTAAAATGAGTACATCGGCTTTAGGCGTTCTTCTGTCGGCTAACATTTTCCGGGAGAAAAAGCCGGCGGAATAAAATCAGCACTCTTGTCAAACGAGTCACTGATAAATACACAGTATAACTTGATATAAATGGTGAGCACACGAGACAGCTAATTTAAAATATAAAATTCATTTGAACAGGAGGGAGAACTATAGGTTGACTCGAGGTGGTACCACCGCTGGCCTCATAATCGGCCTATAAACAGTTCTTCTGTTTCCGATGGAGAGGAGCTGTCGCTAGATACACTTGTCAAGCTAGGCGATCATCTCAGTCCTCAACAGTAGCGCCGCACTACGCACGACGGTAAGCAGGACTTAGTTGTGTTTGAGTTTGAGCACTCCTTTGCTACTCTTCTAACTTAAAAAAATATCACATTCTGAATATCATTTAAGTGAACGTTCGGAAGCATATTACCCGCGGTAAAACCAACGCTGTCCGTCTGATCGACTAATAAAAGCTTTTTTCTGTTTTACAGATACTTAATTAGCTCTTACTGATGCAGTGCAATATAATACACATGAAGTCTGTCCCAGTTTCTGATAGGAAATCGGGGAACGATACAATTGCTTTGTTATGATAGAACAGTACGAAACGTGACCTGTTGTTAGGAATGCCAGCCCATGGGCATCGATTCTCTATACTTGAATAGGATTACCGTTGTTAGGAATACCAGCCCATGGACAACAATGCCTAAACTTGAATAGGATTGCCGTTGTTAGGAATACCAGGCCATGGTCATCAATGCCCAGACATGAAGAAGATTGAAGTACTAATTGAGTAGGTACAAAATGAAGAACTACTACTAAATATTAACCGTAGGTTTGCTTGTAAATGTACCGGAATCACACGTGGACTTACGAATAATCGTGTTTTTCTGAATAACCTTAACACTATTTAACATGTGTAGCCTCATTTCCATGTTAAATATAAATATTGATCTAGTACAAACCTTCAATAAGGACATATGGAAAGTAGAGCAATATCTGGGAAAAAGACAGCTGCAGCAATATAGGAAGAGATAAAGCAAAGCTCAGTACAATAGCGTTAAACGGAATAAGAAGTGTATCATATTACGTTTAGCAGAAACGAGTGTAGGATGTAGGTTTTTCTCTGCGAAGGATAAATCTCATAACATTTTCAAAAGTATTGAATTGCGTGGTTTGAGATAATAAAAACATAAATTAATCAGATTTAAAATAGACCCCCTTTACCACAAGCTCGCCGGAAATTTCGTCAGTCATTTCTTCTGGGGGCGATGATTCTTTAAATTTTTTAGAGATCTGTGTCATGATGCGCCGGCAACAGTTTTTTATGTGTATAATTGACCCCTCCCCTGCTCTTCTCACTATCAGCACCATAGCTGAAATTTCACGTGACGTCATGATACACTTCTCTGAAGTATTTTATGAGCTATGTCTGAGAGGAAACTATTCATGAAAATCTATTACTGTCTCGTGGTTCGACTTTAGATGTCACACTATTCCGCTTACTACAGTATCATACATCTTACATCAGCAAAAACAATGCCCGTTGTATCATTCTAAGCTAAGGTAATAATTAAATATTAAACATTTTTATGTTATTGAAAATGTAATCATTTAAGAATATTATTTATAATAAATTTTATAGTACTAAGTCAAATCACTTGTTTTGAATTCTTAAAAAAAATTGTGATACTGATTTCAGATAGTAATACTGACTTAAAGTTTAATTTTAAAGCCAAAATTTAAAGTACCCTTCAGACAAGTCTTCTGCGTGGTAAAAGTTCAATGCAACTTTAAAATAATGTAATTTGAAAAAATAATAAAAGAACACGAAGAAACCCTTCCCTCTACGTAGCTAAACTTCGAAACTGTTTCCGAAGTCGAAATAAGAACAATATAAGTTCGTCTAAAGAAACCGTTCGAGTCGGGAGGGACGAAACAAAACCTCCGACAATTTCAATATCAAACGCTGTACTGAATTACAAATGCGGGCTCAGCCTGAACTCTACCGTGAGACTAAGCACCTGATTCCTTTCATTACTCTTTTTTTCAAATATAAATACATGTGCAATGAAGCGTGCGTGCAAATCGAAAAGCGGGGGTTGGAAGTTAGACGGATAACCACCAGCGGCTGTGACGCTAGTTAACAAGACATGGCACCACACGTATCCTGAATCACGCTATCAGAGTTCTCTAAATATGTTGCATATACTCCAACTACTTACAAAAACTCCGAAATGAGACTATCGGAGCACGGCCGCTCCCAAGCAACATGAACTCGCTTTGCCAAAATGGCTAAATTTGATACACATAAAATCAATAAATAAAAATAGTATAGTATAGATAGCCGTTTAGCAGTTTAGCCATGACCATTCAGACGAGCCATTTGACTGGATCGAAATATCGACAATGTAAATAGTTAATAGTTAGTACCCGTTATATTTTTATTTTATTTTTTGTTTCGTGTGAATAAATGTTCTTTTCTCTTTGTTTTGCATCTGTACACACTAAAACATCTTATTTATATATTGTTTTATGAATCATGCTCATTAAAATGAAATATAAAACGTTTCCAAAACGACAACAGTAACAAATTCCTCATCAGCGAGCAGTTGAAATCAAAATTCCAACAATTTCAATATCACCAAACTTTTGTAGAGTTACAAACGCGAGATCCTGGTCTAATTCCATTGTAAGAGTAAATCATTCGAGAAAAGCACCTGATCCCGTTCAGAACTAATTGGGTCCTCTGACACCATGATTTCGGATGAAAGGAACGAGGGAAATAAAAATTAAGTAGGCATTTACGGATGGTCGGCAAATAATGGAGGCACAGCCGTTAGCTTTGATCAAAGTGAAAATATGAGATCCTAATCAAAATGAACTGAAAATCATTATTTTCATTTATAACAAATAATCAAATGATTCAGACGGAATAAGTAAAAATAAAAAGATCGCAACGATGTCTATATTACCGTATTTACTAACTTCGCTTATTATAACACTTTAAGTCTTTTACTCCGATGTACACAATTCCAACTCTTGATATCACAACTATTATTAGGGACTTTTATAAGCGCCATAAAACCCAAATCCAATTGTTAGAATTTTTACCTGTTTGTCTGTTTGTTTGTGCGCGGTTTTAGTACAGTTTTCACAAGTATAGTGCAGTAAGTTTCACTTAATATTTAATGTTCGATTGTTTAGATCGGTTTATAACTAAAAAAGTTATGACAATTTGAACGCTTTACGGGTACAAATTAATTTTTTGCTATTAGAAATTATGGTAAAAAGCCATAACACATAATTTACTACAAGTCACCTTGTCTTTAAATAAATATACACTCTCTTTATGAATTAAAAAACTAACTATACTGATATTATATTTATTTTGCATAACTTGTCAAGTGTCAAGATCAATAATATTTTCTATTATATACATTTCCTTTTGTGTAGTACCGTGTACAAAAACTTACAAATAAATATTATTATACTGTAAATCTTGCTGTATCTATATTCGTGCAAATAAAATGATTTGTCATTTCTTTTATTTTTGACTGTATTCCCTAATCGAGAATACAGTCCATTTGCAACGTCATTCCATCCGCGTTTCACGAACGAGTACACATCGAGCTGAAAGTCAACTCGCAACGAGTTTAAAATACATTGTACACTTAATTTCTCAGACAACAATAAAACAAAGGAGTTTTCCGTAAGACCGCCAGGCATTCCGATACAACTTGAACTGCCCGGTATGTGCCCGCACGGTCGGTATGTGGCCAGACAATTTACTGTGTTACCGCGTTCAGAAATACCTACGTAATAGCAGATTTTTTATTGTGAAAGAGTAAGAGAAACTGGCATACAGCCCACCTGATGTTAAATGGTCACTGCAGCCCATGGACAACCACGTCCAATCTCAAATAGCACAGAAATTCTATTTAAGGATTGACACGGATGCGTTCCTACTTTGGAGGACTAAGATGGTCACCTCCAATAATGTGTATCCGGCAACCACATCTCCCCAACCGAAAGAACATGTTGCTTAATGGCGGGTTATGAGGGTGACGGTGGTGCCGCCCCGGGCGCGCTGTAACGGCTCTATCACCTTTAATTGTCTTATGGGTTACATAAGTTCACATACATACATATATTATTGTTCAAACATTTAAATCTATAAATCATCTAAAGTTAGGAGATTTATAGTAAAACCGCCGTCCACATAATCCGCAAAGCATTAATTGTGTTTCGGTTGGAGAGGTGCGGTTACAGGCTACACTTTGAAGCGAGACGACCATCTCAGTCCTCCGGAGTAGCAACGTATCTACGTTCGAGCTCAAATACGATTTCGGTTGTGTTTGTGGTTGTACGTGCATACTTAACATTAGGTGGTTTGTATATTCGTTTGCTACTCTTCACACATAAAAAAAAACCTTAGGAGTAAAAACGCACCTGTAAACGACTAAATGGGAGCCTGCTCTATGTAGAGTTTATTGCAGATCTCATTTCCGTTAAATCCAAAATTATACATAAGCTTGCATTCGATAAGAAATCCATAACAGTCTAATATTTAAGTTGTTGTTAAAAACTACTTTGGAACAATCCGTAGTAAGTAATATATTTTGAATCACTTCAATTTTTTCTATCCAAGAGGGAGGGTGGGCATAGTGCATACTTTGAAATATATACCATTATACATTATGGTGGCGTATGAATGCAAAGTAATTTTAACAACACCTCAATAGCATGGATTTCCGCAAAGTAACGCCTAATACTATTAACTAACCTAATATTTTTTACACCTATTTTTTAAACCTACATACAATGTATACGTCTACAAAATGCATATCAAGTAATCACATTTTTATGCCTTATGCCTTTAAGATTATTTCCCTAAAACTATATAAATTTCAACAACAAAGCCCAATAGAAAAACAATACAAAACTTATTTATGTAAAAATACAATAAAATATTCTTTATTTGCATTTACATATCAGAATATTGTGAAAAAACTATATAAAAATCATACCTCGCTTCATACGAAATGGGTATTTCCATGCTTTCACAGCAACCTATGCAAATATTTGCTCAAAAACTCTAACAATAATAAAATTGCCAATAACAATAACAGTAAAAATATGAGAGAATTTAGGCATAAATTTAGTTTAGCTTACACTGGAATAAACGTGTTCAGTGATTATGTGTTTGTTCTGCTTAGTTTTAAAACATTTTTTTTGTTTTATGTGAGAAGAGTAGCAAACGAGCATGCTAACCATCAGATGTTAAGTAATCGCAGCCCATTGACATCCACGTACAACCGCAAACACGACCGCCATCCTATCTGAGCTCGAACGTAGATACGTTGCTACCCCTGAGGACTAAGATGGTGGCCTCGCGTCAGTGTAGCCGGCAGCCGCGCCTCTCCAACCGAAACATAAGTATCTAATGCTTTACGGCGTATTATGAGAGCGGTGGTGGTACGTCCCGGTCGAACTATCGTTCTCCCATTTTTTTTATTTCCCACCTTTTAAATTAGGTCTGTAGGGTCTGAGGAAAACATTACATACAATTACTGCTACCTTTGATTGACGTTGATGGCAAAAGGGCTGGTTCATATGACCCGAAAAAAATTGCTATTGCTATTGGTTGCAGGAATGCGGTCAGTGTTCTTAGCATCATGCCGCATGAACATGGAATTCCTTTAGATCATTTAAGTTAGGTTAGGTTATAATACAGATTGTATTTTTATTTTATTTTATTTTTTCATATTGATTGATGATGAAATATTACACATCAATCATACAGTTTGATTTCCAAGAACATAGTGATCACGGGACGTTGTACAGAAAATCATAAGGGTTTTGAATTAATATTTGATAATATCAATCCAATCACTCATCATAAAATTTTCGTAAATATATATATATATAAACGAGTTTGGTTTTACTGTATAAATATATCGTGCTCATTGGACAGATGAGACAAGATGAGCCGTCCTATTGAACGAAGAGTGCTTAAGCTGTTCACTCTCTCAATCGACCGAGTTTATGCTTTAAAGTGTTTTGTAGTCTCTTGTAAAACTACAAGGGCCTACAAAACACTTTAGGTACGATAAAAGAGCGGCAAAAACATACAAATCATACAAATCGTTTCAAGTTAAGAGGTTGCTACAGCTCATAGATTTCGACTTCAAACAACATTTAAGTCCTAGCTTATGTCGTACATAAATATAAATGCGTTGCTACTCCTGAGGACTAATCTCGCTTGCAAGTGCAAGTGTATCCGATAATCACACCTCTTCAAAGAAAGCACAAGACCTATGAGCGCGGCTTATATAGCCGCCCTGATAGGTCTTGTATAATATATAGGGTATAATATATAGGGTATAATATATAAGGTATAAATATATTAGTTATAGAAACGACGAGGCAAAATACTTCCTTCGCGTTCCAGAAGTATATACTAGATAGGGATGATCCGATCAAAATGGTGCTGTAGGAATTAAATAATGAAGTTGTAATGCGCGCTCTCCAAAATGCACCGATAGAAAGGTGACTCGCTAGTAAGTGTAGCCGGCAGCCGCACTTCACCACCAACTGCTAACTACTGTTTTACGGCAGATTATGAGAGCGATTATGATACTACTGCAGTAGAACTGTAGTTCCTCCACCTTACTGCAGTTGTTTAGAAACTATAACCTCACATTGAACTTTAATCTTAAGTTAGTCGCATTATTATAAGCATGCGTGCGTGAGAGTATAAAACTGACCGGCGTTGACTTTCTAGTTAACTTCGTTTCCAATAGTCTCATACAAACCGCTCATTGCTACACGGTGGTAATGTAAGGGTACTTGGCCTACGCAAACGCGATGAATACCTAACAATACTAATCAAACTTGCGTGTAGCAAAGTGTACATGTAACACGCTAGAAATACTATAAAACACACAGAGACCCTACTGAGAGAATTCTAAGTTCTCAAAATAGCGCAGGTCGGTGACCGCAAGCTCTGACGAGGCGGGGGTCGGCTAATACATAGTTAATTGTTATAAATTCGTAATCTTCACTCCGTACATGTTAAATATTCCACAAGCGAAACCTCTTCTATTCTCGGTGAAAATTGAAGAAGTTTGTTTAGCGTGGCCGGGGATTCGGTATAATTTTCTAGGACAGGAGTATTATTTAATACTTGGTGTATTTGCAAAGACTCTTGTTATATTCATATTGTTAAAAGATTAATATAATTTATTACTAGCTTATGGCCTCGGCTTTGCTCGCGGAAAAGTCAACATATCTTTCAGTCTATTTTACCCGCTTAGGGATTGAATTTACAAAATTCCTTTTTTAATGTTCACTCACGCTTCTCACTTTCACTGATTTACGCAGCTTATCTGCAAAGTTTCAGGATTCTAGGTTCAATGGTTTACGCTTGGCGTTGATCTTTAGGTCTGTCAGTCAGCTTCCTCTTTTAGGTAATATAAATACATATATAAATTCACCTTAAATATCTTCTAGACTGACGTATTTCGACGAGGCAAAATATCTCTCCATTTCAGTAGTGTCGTTGATTACTTCAATCATTAGTAAAATATTTAAAATCTATAAACGTTAAAAACCATACTACTAGATGGGGTACGATAAAAAAGATATCGTGAGAATCGCTATAATATCATGAATGTCATAAACTATAAAAATAGGATATGGTGGGCATTATGTTGACGTGAACAATAAAGAGAGACGAGTGCGGCAGTTCTCACGATTGATGACAATCCCCTTAACTATAGACGATATTTCACTAAATGAAATGTAATGCTGTATTAAAAAAAATAGTATTTACTACTCCCCAATAGATGGCAGGAAGAGCCCAAACAATGTGGTAATGTAATTGAATTACAACCTTTTTTAAGCTCAGTCAATCAAATTTACCATTTTTTTTTTAGTTATTCTCACAAAAATAAAGAATTAGTAAAAAAGGGAAAAAATAAAAGAAACAATCGGACCGAGATTTGAACCCGGGTTTCCTGCGTTTTAAGGTTTTTCCGACCGAGCTATTCTAACTACGTAAATTTAGCTTCGTAATCTAATGGTATTTTAGGAGGTTTTTTATTCAATGAAAACACGGTTAAATCGACATTTTCTGAAAATAAACCTAGCCTAGATTTATCGCCCCTGAAACCCCCAAATACCAAATTTCAAGAAAATCGTTGGTATATATATATATATATATATATATATATATATATAT